>CM076572.1:844425958-844688995 GCA_034641835.2 Pinus albicaulis
GCGTCTTAGTGAAAAGAGGTCCTGAGTACATAGTCTAGAAGCAGGTGATGCAACCTGAGGCTTGAGACCTAATCGGTGCGACGGGGAGACGAGGGAGACACCGGCAATGTGGACAAGGTGGTTGGTTTAAACCTTGGGTGTCTGATGCGATTGGGCTAACCAATATATGCATTGTGTTGTCTCATAGGCCCAGCTTCAGCTTGGGCCCCGGACTACTGTCTAATTTGGGAAAGGAAGTGCATGGCTGAGGTGTAGTGCATATCTTAATGAGGTGTGGGAAATAAGAAAATTTAAGTGATGATGCAATTTAAAGTGCAGATCTGACTAAGTATGGATAGATCAGTGTGAATCAAGTGAAAAAAATCAAAAAATGAAAGGAAAAAAAATATTCAAGGATAGTCGTTGAAACAATGATCACTGTTGTGAAAAAACAAGAAAACTAATGTGAAACTTATAAAAGGTGAATGAAAAACTGAAGCAACACTTCCACAAGATAATATAAGTTAAAACTCCCAACAAATAAGAGAAACAAGAAAAATGACACTCATAAAATTTTTTGGCTTGTTGGTGCCTAGAACCAAGTTCAAAGTGACTGCGCAATCCAACAAAACCCACTATTACTGACCCTTTTGGCAACAATCTACTTATGCAGATTGAAGTCTCACCCGAGGTAATATAGGGGGATGCTAGAACCAAGTTTTTGCATCTAGAGGGATAGAGGATTGTGTCTTTAAGGATTTTCCTTCTTAACAGAGCTTCGCAGATCATATCTATTAATAATGCGAGTGTTGTTCAACACATATTTTGAACTTACTAACGGACTGCATGATATTACTTATTCATGTAATAAATAAATTAAATAACCATAGACAAGACAACATTATTCAATTGCAGATAAAAACCCTTATTCATCACAAACATTCATAAACAATAAGTAAAATAAAAAACATCAGTAAAAATAAGATCTATCCAACAATTCTTTCATTAATAGTTAGATCCTTCTCATACATTCAGTGAGAAAAAGTGGGTTGTAAACATTATTCAATAGAAGGCCATGAAGAGAAAAATAGTTGGAAATTACATCCTGAAAAGAGACCCGAGTATAACAATAACAAAGGGAAGCAGAAAACTGTAGCTACAACTCAAAATGACTTAGGAGAGGATTCAGGTGATGAATCTAAAATTACAGCCATGGGATTGAAGAACATGAAGGGGAAAGAAATTGAAACAAAACCCAGTACTAGTACATCAAACTGTCACGTACAAGCTCCAAATGAAGAAGAGAGAATTGAACAGTTTCATGTGAGGGTCATATCCAAACATACCAATATTGACACACTGTTTGACAATGGGTCAAAAGAAAATGTAATCTCTGAATACTTGGTCAATAAACTTAATCTTGAGACCATTCCACATCCAAAACCATATCCACTTCGGTGGATTTGTAAGGATGCAAATTTACATGTTTCAAAGAAGTGCATATTGTGCTTTGCAATAACTACACATTTTGTTGACATAGTTGAATTAGATGTGGTTCCGCTTGATATTACAAGTATTGTGTTGGTTAGTCCTTACTTGTATGACAGGAAATAAATCTTCCATTTCCATGAGAAAAAATACCATTTATTCAAAGATGAAAAGGATTACATTGTTAGAGCACATCGCAAGAAGACAAATATTGCAATGGTAAATGTTGGACAGGTAAAGAGGCTGGTGAATTCAAGTAAGAATTTTGTTCTTCTAATGATTAAGCCTAAATATTATGTTAATCATGAATCATTTGAGGATTGTGATCCTAAGTTGAAATCAGATTTATATGATGTAGTTGATGCACATCATGAGATATTGTAGGAGACAATGTGATTGCCTCCAAAAAGGGAGATTCAACATGAGATTCAGTTGCAACAAGATTGTCCTCTTCCAAAAATCGGCATGTATCGCATGTTGATAATGGAGAATGCTGAAATAAAGAGGCAAATCAAGGAAATGTTGGACAAGGGACTCATAAGGCCAAGAACTTTTCCATGCGGTTCACCCTTTGTCTTGATTCCGAAGAAATATGGGACTTGGCGCATGTGTGTAGACTTCAAAGCTTTGAACAAGATAACGGTAAAGAATCGATACCCACTCCCAAGGATATATGATTTGCTAGATTAGATGAAAGAAGAAATTTTTTTCACTAAGTTAGGTTTACGAATTGGATATCATCAAGTAAGAATTGCAGAAAGTGATATGTGGAAGACTGCATTCAAAACCAAACAAGGACTCTTTGAGTGGATGGTTATGCCATTTGGTTTGTGTAATGCACCAGAGACTTTCATGCATGTTATGG
Organism: Pinus albicaulis; assembly: GCA_034641835.2. NCBI lineage: Eukaryota > Viridiplantae > Streptophyta > Pinopsida > Pinales > Pinaceae > Pinus > Pinus albicaulis. The sequence goes on from CM076572.1 coordinate 844,428,291, forward strand.
ATAATGTTTTGCATCCATTTCTTGATGAATTTGTGATTGTGTATTTAGATGATATAATCATTTTCATCAAAACAAGAGATGAACATGTCTTGCATGTGAAAAGAGTGCTTGATGTTTTGAAGAAAGAGAAATTATTTTTTAAGATGTCAAAGTGTGAATTTTGAAAGACTTCTCTGGTTTATTTGGGACACATTGTAGGAGGAGGCGAGTTGAGAATTGATCCTTCTAAAGTGGAATCCATTGTGAATTGGCCCACTCCCAAAAGATTAGCCGAGGTAAGAAGTTTCTTAGGCGCAGCTCAATATTGGAGAGGAAAACAGTGGCAAGCTTTTGAAGCTTTAAAAGACAAGAGTATTTCAGCTCTGGTCCTTTCATTACCGAATTTGAGACAACCATTCGAGATACAAAATTATTCTAGTGATTATGAAATGGGTGCAGTACTTTTGCAGCATGGTAAGCCTATCGTTTTTCATTCTAAAACATTCAATGGTGTTGTAAATAATTATCCTACATATGACAAAGAGTTGTATGCATTGGTACACAGAGTTAAGAAGTGGAAACACTACTTGATGGGTAAAGATAAGATTATACATACCGATCACCAACCATTACAGTACTTGCAGTCACAAACAAAATTGCAGAAATCACGACATTTCAGGTGGATGGGATTTCTTCAACAATTTTACTTGGTTATAAGGTACAAGAAAGGTATTTTCAATAAAGTTGTTGATATTCTTTCAAGGCCAATTATAAGTGCTTCTACTTTACTTAAAAATGATTCTATTGTACATGAGAGCTGCATAGAACAATATTCACATGATGCTGATTTTCAAGATGTGTATGCTAGTTTGAGTGAAGGGAATCAAGTTGAAAAAAATGATTATCACATGCATAAAAATTTTCTATTTCATTTGGCCAAGCTGTGTATACCACAAGGAGAGAGGCTTAGTGTTATGAGAGAGGCTCATTCATCTCTTATTGCTTGACACTTTGGGGTAAGAAAAATAGTGGTGCATCTATAAAGGTATTGCTATTGGCCTCACATGATAGATAGTGTGTCACGTTTTATAATAGGTTGTTCTATGTGTGCAACAGGAAAGCCTAGAAATAGGAAGCTTGGGTTATACATGCCACTAATCAAGGCCATGGGAGTTGGGGGTCTATCTATGTCAAGAAAACAACATGATTATCTTTATGTATTTGTGGATAGATTCAGTAAAATGTGTATACTTATGGCATGTAAGAAAACCATTACTGTTGAAAAAACTACTTAAATTTATTTTCAACATGTAATGGGTTCATTATGGATTTCCAACTACGAAGCAGAGTGACGGTGTTAGTGTCGGTATCTTCATCCCTCTATCAGAGATCAAATTTCTCTTGTTGCATTGCATAATTAGGTGTCTCATTCAGTCAGCTGCATTCCATTAGGAGCATGGATCATCTGACGGTAGTGGCTTGTTCCTCATGTCCCTCATGTCCTTTACCTACTGGCCTATTTCTGTTCATTAAAATCATTTACAGTCATTTTTTGTCTCATAGTTTGCAAAATTTTAGGGTTTTAGTGTCATTAGGTCTAGGGTTTCATTAATAAGCTCTTCATAATCCCTAATAATGGTCAGTAGGCACATGAGGATTTTGAAATAAGGTTTCGGTGCTAAAAATCTCATCATCATATACTTAATAATGTATTTTTCTTCAAAACTCTGTTTTGAAGAAAAATATAGTTTTTCATCTTTATGTATAAATGTAAATGTATTTTCAAGTTTTCTCAGTTGTAATAATACTTTCACTAGCAACCCTAGTTGTCTTTGTCAAAACTCTAGCCATCCATTCCCTGCAGGACAAACATAAAGCTCATCATTCAGTTAAAAATCCAAAAGGAAGCAAAGCAGAGTTTTTGAAAAGTGTCAAAATTTGAAACATTACAAAGTGGGTTTTTCAAATGGAAAATCAAAATCCTTGGCATATATATCATTTCTATGTTTCAAGACTTCATTTGAATGCCAAGAGAACAGTAGTGAACCAAGGATAACCCGTGAAGAGCAAAGCAAACAGTTTGAAGGAGATTTTGTGCAAATTTCAGTCGCACGATGCATTGGGTGAGTGTCGCAACACATCGGGCGAGTGTGACGCATTGGGTTGACTCTCACTGTGTAAATTTGTTCCTGTGCAGCGCATTGGAAGGACACGACGCACTGGGTTTGTTGCGCGACGCTTTGGGTCGGAAAGAAAGTTTATTGACATTCCTTTCAAACTCCAAATTTGCTCAGTCCTTCTTTGTTCAAGTAAGTCCGAGCAACCTCTCCATTGCCAATGAACACGTGTTTGGTGATATTTGTGAGGATTTAAATACAAAAAATCAAACCCTATTATCTTGTTTGAAGAATGCTCCTTTAGGGTTTTGAAATTGGTTTTGTGTCAATCATTCCCATTTCCCCCACCTTGTTAGTCCCTCCTCACTATTTATATTATCATAGAAGCCCATTTCCCTATTCCCTTATATCCCTAAGTCACTCATTCCTATCCCATTCCCATTATCCCCATCCCAATTATAAATTTCCCCAAACCCCAATGTTATCCTAAAAACCTAATGATTGTCCCTAAATTCTTCAATTGATAGTTTTCACTTGGTAATATTCCATCATTTTCACCACCCTATCCCTCCATAGTCCCTCCCATATTATCTCATATTTGGCAACAAAGTCAAAGACACCAAACTTCTCATTTTCATCCAACACAAGATAGACTTTGGAAATCATGGAGACCGATACATCTTATGACCGAGACAGTGATTCCACAACTGAATTGCATGCACCTAGAAGACCTCATAAAAGTGGCAGACATGTGAGGGAGGAGCCTACTTCATTGGTTGAATTGCAGGCTTGTCCACTTGCTATGGCATGTTTTCAACAGCAGTCTTGTTATCAATTTTTTGAAATGGTTGCTAGGGTCCATCACCATCAAGAAGTGGCCCGTTTGTTTGTGTTGCATTTACATGATGGCCAAGTCACCTTTGCAGGTGTGACATTCACTTTAACACCTGAAACTATCTCTCAAGCAACCGGAATACCAAATGTTGGAGAACAATGGAACAAAAGGCAGTAGGTTGACAGGGTACACTATGAGTCATATATCAAGCCTAGTTTTGTGAGACAACTCAGCAAAGTGTTTCCCTTTCGGTTCCTAAAGGATTCATATGCTCCTCTGATGAAGCTTATTATCAAATATTTCAGTTGCGAAGGCTGGTTTTCACATCTTTATGCCTATCATATCAGGTTACTGATGCATTTTACCAGGGTGAGGATGATGAACCTTCCTTATTTCATGTGTCGGACTATTGAGAAGATGACCACTCTCGTGCAAAGGAAAACTCATGAGCAGCAGTACAGCAGTATCTACCACTTTGCACTTATCAAAATTGTGGTTATGCATCAGCTCGGCTTGTAGGGTATTTCATGGGAGGATTTCATTTCTAATGATTTCTTCACAGCTTCTCAGGTACCTTCGGAGGTAGTTCATGAGGCAGGTGAACCTTCATATCAACATGAAGGCCATGAGACACAGACCACTAGTGCGCCGGTGTTTGTCACTTATCAGAGAGGCACTAGAGGGTTATTTGCAGCAGCCAGGCGAGTATTATCTCCACCCGGGGTGGAAGGGGTATAGCTTCTATAATTAGCAGCATAGGCATAGGTATAGGACAAGGGTAAGAGGTCCATGCAGGATGAGGGGCCTTCAGGAGGCCAGGATACCGATTTCATACTCATTGATGAGGAGTTGGGCTCTCCTAGCTCAAAACTGAGAGAGGTTGTTCAGGAGTAGAAGGCAGAAATAAACACTTTGACCGTCAAGTTGCAAAGAGCCCACTCGATAATAAACTACCTTGGCAGCAAAAAAAATAGTTGGAAGATCATCAAACTATCATGGAGTTGCAAAATATACGTGAGAACCAGCAAGCTGCCCAAAGGAGCCAAACTGAGATGACATCCATTGAGCGAGAGATTGAGGCTGATCGAGAAAATTGGCTTGAAAGGGTCAATATTCATTTGGAGAAGCTATTGGAGAAGGCCAACAAGGAAAACAACATGTTGAGGCACATGAAGAATCATTATTGGGCAAGAAATCATGTTTGCAAGGCACGAATCAAGATCCTGAAAGCTAGGTTGAAGAGGGCATTAAGGCATCGGAAAAAGCAGAATAGACTTAAAATTTTGGCCGAAGCTTCCTTGGCCCATCATAGTGCATGATGGAGGACAATCAACTCAAATTTCAAGAAATTTGGAACAAATTTTGCAAATTTTTTTTTTTTTGGCCTAAACACATATTTTTCAGCCCGACGCGTCGCGCCACTTGGCGCACGTTTATGATTGGGAGCTCCTCTTGGGTAAAAATTTATATTTTTGGATTTTTCATGAAAATTTCTGCATGCCTACACATGGAAAAGAGATTTTGACAAGTTTTGGGCTTCAAGAAGGGTCAAAAACACCCTAACAATGACCTTTCTGCCCCTTTTTGGACCCACAGGAAGCAGTGTTGGGAAAACTCATTTTTGGAGGGGAAAATGGAAACCAAATTCAGAAATTACACTTGTGTTGGAAAGTAGACAGGTAGAGATTTCGAAAGAGCTATCCTACGCTCAATTCAGACACTAGGAAGGCCTTCAAAATCGGCTTCAAATAGGCGCGGCACATAGAGAAATCAGGTGCGGCGCATTGGGGATTTTGTATCATTTTTCACTCAGTAACTCTATTTTTCACCTAGTTTTGGCCAGTTTGACTTTCTTACTTCCACATGTAAAAATATTGATGTAATTTGATGTAATTTCATGGCTCTTGATGTAATTTTGGAAAATTTTTACTCATGGAAGTAGATTCATTCATCAAAAGGTGAATTGTAACTGAATGAATCAGTTTCCTATCTTATAGAGGCAAGCTGTTCCACTGCCTATTTTCCAGTTCTTAGTTTAGATCTTGTTGAAATAGCTCCTAAACTAGTGAGCTCGACCCCTAGAGGCATGGGGATGAGTTATGCTTGTCTATATCTTGTAGTTTTTCAGTCATTTTCAGGGTTGGACACTTGGGATTGCTTGGAGCTTCATTGTACATTTCATCTCTACAGTTTGGCAAAGGAATAGACCAGGGTTTGCAGAACTCCTTGGGATTCATGTGGCTCTTTGTTTTTATGATGTCTTTCTCTCTGTGATTGTAATTTTACTGATGTTTCATGTGTATCATCTTCCTTCTTATTTCTTCTTAAGTTAAACAAACAAGTATAAATGTGGAATTCATTAGATTTGCAGTGCTATACCTTGAGTTTTGTTTAATTTTCTATGTTTTCAACTGTCTGAAGAGGATTCTTGAAAGTACCTTGCCCTCTTCAACCCCTCACCAGTCTGAGCTATCCATTTCATTCAAAATTGAAACATCAAAACAGTTGCCTACCCCATTCAGATCCCTGCAAAACTGCTCATTTCCCATACCCAAAATCTGCCTTTCCCTTTGATCCAACAAACACCCTCAAAATCAAATCAAACTCTCTTACATATATACCTAGCCTAAAATCAACCTTTATTCAAGTCATCTCAAGCCTCACTGATAATATTTTGCTGAGATTGACCAGGAGAGAGCCCTCTCCCGATTTGGTAGGGCTAGCTACCAGATTAAGCATGGTTTGATGTTAACCTAGACTCTGCCTTTCTCAGCCTAAGGTAGATTTAGGCAATAACATAGTGGCGACCATGCTAGGGACTACAAAATGGTTTGCTTGTTGGTTTTATTTGTTTTATGAACTACAGACGAAGCCTGAAGTTATGCCAAGTAGCCTTCGAAACATTCTTTCTTTGCATTAGCGAAAGTAGATAAACGTTGCTTCAATCAATATCCGGTCTAGTTTTATAAACGTAACATCTAACTAAAGGAAGAGGTTTCCACTTCAGATCAAGTGCTCCATAAGATGGAAAATATGTTTGAAATATTAACAATTGATAATTCTGAACCGCAGATCAAAAATCCTAACTTCCGTGGCCAACAGCAACCACAGTTTAGAATCAAGAAAAGAGAGTAGCAAGCACAAGAACCAGCAGTACAACAACAAGTGAAGACACCCTTACAGCAGAATTTTTCTCATGGTCCGGAATCAGATGATGAAGGGGATGTAGTTGGAGAAGAGAATCATTTCTTTACACCTGATGATATGCCAATTTTTATTACTGAAGATGAGGAGTATTCGGAAAACTCAGCTGTACAAAAGGATGAGAATTTCATCTTGGCAAATGACACAGCTCTTGAAGAAGATTCTGATGAATATCAGAGGGGGTACATGAATGCCTTGACCGCCCAGCAGTGACAATATTCACTCAGAAATAGAGATGTGCCCATTAATCCAATTCAAAAGAGAAAGGAAGCTACATCACCAAAGAATGATTCACTTGTTGTGCAGAAAAAGGGGAAAGAGACAGCTGATCCCACTACTAGAAAATCACCACCAGCAAATGAAAGATCCAATCATCCAAGTATATCAAGGGAGAAGACTGAAAAGAATGATGTTCCAGTTAAAGAGGTAGAGAAAACTTCAGTTTTTAACTTAGAAAATGAAATTTCTAAGTTAAAAGTGTCCATTCCTTTAGCTGAATTGATGAAGAATAGAAATTATAAGGGTCAGGTGTCTAAGATTTTGAGTTTAGATCCATTGTCTGATATGGTGAACGTGGAAGATGATCAACCTGAGTTTATTTTTGGTCCAGCATTGGATGGTGAGTCTCCAGATAGTGATGTACCTCCATTTTACATCAGCCTTATATTGCATGACTATGTGTTACAAAATGCTATGTTTGATTCTGGTGCCTCTCATAATCTTATGCCTAGGGAAATCATGGAGAAATTGGGATTGGATAATACTAGAAAGTATCATGACCTTTATTCTTTCGATTATAGTAGAGTAAGATGCATTGGGCTTATCAAAGATTTGGTGGTCAGTTTGGATCAAATTTTGACTAAAAATGTCTTGATGGATGTGGTTGTCGCGGATATTCCTCCTAGATTTGGCATGCTTCTTTCCAGATCTTGGGGAGCGAAACTTAAAGGGACATCGCAGCTTGATTTCTCCTATGCTACTATTCCCGTGTTCGGTCAGATGAGGAAATTATACCAGGAGCAAAAGATGACGTATATGATTACTAGCAAGGAGAAACCGGTAAATCATCCAATAAATTATGTATATGCTAATTTATAATCATTTGTTTTGTATTCAGATAGCCTTAATGATGTAAATAGTCAATTAGTTGAAGTAGAAGACATTCCGAAAATCACTGAAAAATTCAGAGAGGTCTTAAAGAAAGAGAGACAAATACTTAATAGTACTGATGAGCAATCAGCCTCCCAACAGCAGCAAAATGTTGATGGACAGCAAGCAGAAGTAACAGAGCAAACAGAATTTCAGCATTTGGAAGAGGATGAAGATGGTTTGTGGACCATGGATTTTTATGGTGTGGTAGGAAATGACGGTGCTGGAATTGGAATTTGGGTACGCAACCCTTTTTCTTCCCCAAACAAAGTGTCAAGTAATGTAAGGGTATGTTCCTATAAATTGGCTTTTGATTGTTCAAATAATGAGGCTGAATACGAAGCTTTAATTGCTGGTCTGAAAATTCTTAGAAAGTTAAATGCTAAGAGGATTGCAGTGTATGGCGACTCCGAGCTAGTTATCAAGCAAGTGAAAGGTGAATATCAAGCTAAGCATCCTCGAATGCGGTCCTATTGCAATGCGGTATTAGATATCTTGAAATTGTTTTCAGATTATACTTTGACATGTGTCCCTCGTATTCAGAATGGTATTGCAGATGCACTTGCAAAAGCAGCAAGTAATTTGAAAATTCCGATGAACTCAAGCAACAAATTTGAAATCCATGTGAAGCATCGTCCAACTGTCCCTAACAATCAAAGGTATTGGCAAGTGTTTCAAGATGACAAAGAAATTGATGAGTTTCTGCAAAATGAAGGTAAGTTCAAAGACACTTCTATTGATGTGGAGCATGATTATGGCGAGGCTGATGTGCAAGTCAATCACATGGAAGTTTTGCAGCTGAAGGATAATGTCATTCCTAAAGGTCTCATACCTTTAGAAGAGCTTTTCGACCAAGATGATGTAGCTCAGAAACCAACCTTACGACCAACTGAGAAAGGAGTTGAGGATGTGAACATTGGATCAGCAAAAAATCTTAAAATGGTGAAATTGTCCAAAGCATTGCCCCCACAGGTAAAAGAAAAGTATATCAGTTTATTATCTTCCTTTGCTGATGTATTTGCTTGGGATTATTCAGATTTGAAGACATATTACACAAACATAATTCAGCACACCATTCCGATTAAGCCAAATCAAAAGCCCTTTCGGCAAAAATTGAGAAGAATAAATCCAAAGTTGCTGCCCTCAATAGAGAAGGAAGTGAATCAGTTGTATAAGGCTGGTATCATCGTTCCCATAAGATTTTCAAATTGGATTTCTAATTTGGTTCCCGTGCGCAAGAAAACAGGTGAGATTCGCTTATGCATTGATTTTAAGAATCTGAATAAAGTATCTTTGAAAGACAACTATCCATTGCCCAAAATGGATCACATACTTCAGCGAGTAGTTGGAGCTTCCCACATGTCGCTACTTAATGGTTATTCCGGTTATAACCAAATTCTGGTCCATGAGGATGATAGAGACAAAATAGCGTTCACCACTCCGTGGGGAACTTTCCATTATGCTAAAATGCCTTTCGGTTTGAAGAATGCTAGTGTGACCTTTCAGCGAGCGATGGATATGGCATTTGCAAATGAAAAGGATGTTTTCTAGTTGTATATCTTGATGATTTGACCGTTTTTTCTAATTCAGATGAAGAGCACCTTTATCATTTGAAGATTGTTTTTCAACGGTGTAGAAAATATGGTGTGTCTCTCAATCCAAAGAAGAGTTTGTTTGCCATGGATGAGGGCAAGCTTCTTGGTCATATTATATCAAAGGATGGCATCCACATTGATCTAGCTCAAGTAGAAGCTATTCATAAAATTGATCTTCCCCGGAACAAGAAGGAGATCCAATCATTCAATGGTAAGATGAATTTCTTACATCGCTTTGTGCCCAATCTTGCAGAACATTTAAGGGAAATCACAAACATGCTTAAGAAAGATAGTGTAGTGAAGTGGACTGAGGAGGCAGTAAAGTCTTTCAATTTAGTGAAATTGGCTCTTTCTTCAGCTCCGGTTTTGATCAACCCAGACTATACTCAGGATTTTATTTTGTTTTCATTTGCCTCAGATCATACTATGGCAGCAGTCCTGATGCAGAAAAGAGATCAGGTTGAAAAACCAATAGCTTTTTTCAGCCGAACCATAAGAGATGCAGCCTTAAAGTATAATATTATCGAAAAGAAAGCTCTTGCCTTAGTAAAAGCGTTGAAAGATTTTCGAGTATATATTCTGCATTCTCACATTATTTCTTATGTTCCTAATGCTGCTGTGAAGGATGTCTTAGTGCAAACAGATCCAGAAGGGAGACGAGGCAAATGGATTGCAGCCTTGTTGGAATATGACGTGGAGATAAAGCCTACAAAGCTTATCAAAGGACAGGGGCTGGCTAAGCTAATGGCTGAGTCAAATTTGCATGCCTTGGACATTAATCTCATTGCTGTTATGTCCGAGGAAAATGAAGAAACTTCGCTAATTCAGGTATCAGAAATATTTATGCTTTCTCCTTGGTATTCATACATTGTATATGTGCTCCAAAATCTGTCACCACCGCCAAGAATGGCTAAAAACAGAAATAGGATGCTGAAATTGAAGGCTGCTAAGTTTTGTATCATGAATAATGCACTTTATTGGAGAGATCCCGGTGGTGTTTTTCTCAATTGTTTGGTTGAGGAAGAAGCAAAATAGGTTATGGAATATTTTCATAAGGGAGATTGCGGAGGTCACCTTTTTTGGAAAACAACAGCCAACAAAATTTTGAGAGCGGGATATTATTGGCCGACTCTCTTTGCTGATGTGTACAAAACTGTCAAAATCTGCCATGAATGTCAGATTTTTGAAGGGAGGAAAAGATTGCAGCCTTTGCCACTCAAGCCCATTGAATTAAGTGCTCCTTTTCAGCAGTGGGGTTTGGATTTCATTAACGAGATCCATCCTGCTTCTTCAATGCAGCATAAATGGATTCTTACAGCGACGAACTATTTTACTAAATGGATTGAGGCGGTTCCCACCAGGCAGGCCACAGATTTGGTAATCATTTCATTTCTTGAAAACAACATTTTGTCTCATTTTGGTTGTCCAAATAAGCTGATCACTGATAATGCAACAACCTTTAAATCTAAAATAATGATTGACTTTTGTGATAAGTATCAAATTAATTTGGGGCACTCAACCGTATATCATCCACAAGGCAATGGATTGGCCGAATCCTCAAATAAATCCTTGGTCAATATTATCAAAAATATGTTGGAAATAAACAAGAAAAGTTGGCATAAGAAATTGGTTAATGCACTTTGGGCAGATAGAGTGAGTCAAAAGAAATCTATAGGCATGTCTCCTTTTGAGCTCGTGTATGGTGTTGAAAAAGTATTCCCGACCTCTCTCGCAATTCCAGTGGTTAAACTTCTGCAGGAAGCTGGCAGCGAAGATGATCATATACAACAAAGAATAAATCAAATGATCCATTTACAGCTAACTAGAGACGAGGTTTTTCAAAACACTTTCAAGCTGCAAGAGAGAATAAAAAAGATATATGATCGAAATAAGTTTCAATTAGAAGAAGTGGTGCTGAAATGGGATGCAAGAAATGAAGATAAATGTAAGCATGATAAGTTCGAGAATCTTTGGAAAGGACCTTTCAGAATTGTTGCATATCGAGGCCAAAATGCTTTCCTTTTGAACGAAATGAATGGAGAAGATTGTCCAGGAGGGCTGGTCAATGGTCGGCTACTCAAACGGTACTATTTTTGAAATGTTTTCTATTGTCATACATATCACTGTACATACCGGTTTGTTTAAGTTTCATTGCAAGCATGTGCTGTCATCATTCTTTCAGTTTGGGGCCCGAGGTGAAGGCTATAAATCTGAAAATTGATTTCAGTTTTGATTTGGTTTGTTGAGTTAGGTCTTTAAGTCCTTTTGGTTTCAAAATTGAGTCAGTTTTCAGTTAGTTTTCAGTTTACAAAAAGAGTCAAGAGTCTTGTTTTGGTCTGTCGAAGTTATTGATTCCATAGCCCAATGGACAAAGGCACTGCCTACTTTCCCAGAGATATGTAGTTCTTGGCACCTCCAAGGAGCTACCATCCCCATTAGAGCCAATTTTAGTGTCGGTATCTTCATCCCTCCGTCAGAGATCAAATTTCTCTTCTTGCATTGCATATTAGGTGTCTCATTGAGTCAACTGCATTCCATTAGGAGCATGGATCATCTGATGGTAGTGGCTTATTGCTCATGTCCCTCATGTCCTTTACCTGCTGGCCTATTTATGTCCATTAAAATCATTTGCAGTCACTTTTGGTCTCACATTTTGCAAAGAGTCATTTTAGAGTTTTAGTGTCATTAGGTCTAGGGTTTCATTAATGAGGTATTCAGAATACCCAAATAATGGTCAGCAGGCACATGACGAATTTTGAAATAAGGTTTCAGTGCTAAAAAATTTCATTATCATATGCTTAATAATGATTTTTCTTCAAAACTCTGTTTTGAAGAAAAATAGAGTTTTTCATCTTTATGTATAAATGTAATGTGATTTCAAGTTTTCTCAGTTGTAATAATACTTTCACTAGCAACCCTGGTCGTCTTTGTCAAAGCCCCAGCCATCCATTCCCTGCAAGACAGACAAGAAAGTACATCATTCATTCCAAAAAGCCAAAATGAAGCAAAACAAAGTTTTTTTTAAAAAGTGTCAAAATCCGAAACATTACAAAGTGGGTTTTTTGAAAAGAAGAATCAAAATCCTTGGCATATAAGATATTTTCATGTTTCAAGACTTCATTTGTATGCCGAAAAGACAGTAGTGAGCAAAGGAGAAGTCGTGAGGAGAGAAACAAGCATTTGAAGGCAGACTGTGTTGAAATTTCCCAGCGCGACGCATTGGGTGGGTGTCGCGACGCATTAGGTCGGATCCCATTGTGTAAATTTGCTCCTGCGCGACGCATTGGAAGAATGCGGCGCACTGGGTTTGTTGCACAACGCATAGAGATGGAAAGCCAATTTATCGCCATTTCTTCCAAATCTTCAAATGTGCTCGGTCCCTCTTTGTTCAAGTAAGTCATGCAACCTCTCCATTTCCCATGAACATGTGTTTGGTGATATTTATGAGAATTTAAATACAAAAAATAAAACCCTATTATCTTGTTTGAAGAATGCTCCTTCAGAGTTTATGAAATTGGTTTTGTGTCTATCATTTCCATTTCCCCCACCTTGTTATTCCCTCCTCACTGTCTATCTTGTCACAACACTCCATTTCCCTATTCCCTTATATCCTTAAATCATTCATTTTCTATCCCATTCCCATTATCCCCCATCCCAATTATAAATTTCCCCAAACCCCAATGATATTCCAAAAAACTTAAGTGATTGTCCCTAAACTTTTCAATTCACAGATTTCAATTGGCAAATTTCACTTAATAATAGTCCATCATTTCCACTACCCTATCCCTCTATAGTCCCTCACTTGTTATCACATATTTGGAAACAAAACCAAAGACATAAACTTCTCATTTTCATCCAAGAAAACATAGACTTTGGAAATCATGGAGACCGATACATCTTATGACCAAGACAGTGATTCCACAACTGAATTGCCTGCACCTAGAAGACCTCACAAGAGTGGTAGACATGTGAGGGAGGAACCCACTTCATTGGCTGAATTGAAGGCTTTTCCTCTTGCTATGGCATGTTTTCAACAGCAGTCTTGTTATCAATTTTGTGAAATGGTTGCTAGGGTCCATCATCATCAAGAGCTGGCCTGATTGTTTGTGTTGCATTTACATGATGGTCAAGTCACCCTTGCCAGTGTGACATTCACTTTAACACCTGAAACTATCTCTCAAGCAACCATAATACCAAATGTTGGAGAACAATGGAACAAAATGCAGCAGGTTGATAGGGTACACTATGAGCCATATATCAAGCCTAGTTTTGTGAGACAACTCAGCAGATTTTTTCCCGTCCGGTTCCTAAAGGATTCATATGCTCCTCTGATGAAACTTATTATCAAATATTTCAGTTGTGAGGGCTGGTTTTCACGTCTCTATGCCTATCATATCAGGTTACTGATTCATTTTACCAACGTGAGGATGATGAACCTCCCTTATTTTAGGTGCTAGAATGTTGAGAAGACAACCACTCTTGTGCAAAGGAAAACTCCTGAGCAGTAGTATAGTAGTATCTATCACTTTGCACTTATCAAAATTGTGGTTATGCATCAGCTCGGCTTGCAGGGTATTTCATGGGTGGATTTCATTTCTAATGATTTCTTCACAGCTCCTCAGGTTCCTTCGGAGGTTGTTCATGAGGCAGGTGAACCTTCATATCAGCATGAAGGTCATGAGACACAGACCACTAGTATGCCGGTGTTTATCACTTATCAGAGAGGCACTAGAGGGTTATTTGCAGCAGCCAAGCGAGTATTATCTACACCCGGGGTGGAAGGGGTCTCGCTTCCATCATCAACATCACAGGTACAGGTACAGGACAAGGGTAAGAGGCCCATACATGATGAGGGGCCTTCAGGAGGCTAGGATACAGATTTCATACTCATTGATGAGGATTTGGGCTCACCAAGCTCAAAGTTGAGAGAGATTGTTCAGGAGCAGAAGGCGGAAATAGATACTTTGTCCATCAAGTTGCAAAGAGCCCAATGGATTATCAATTACCTTGAGCAGTGAAACAAACAGTTGGAAGATCAGCAAACTATCATGGAGTTGCAAAATATATTTGAGAACCGGCAAGCTGCCCAAACGAGCCAAACCGAGATGACATCCATTGAGCGAGAGATTGAGGCTGATCAAGAAACTTGGCTTGAAAGGGTTGATATTCATTTGGAGAAGCTGTTGGAGAAGGCCAACAAGGAAAATAACATGTTCAGGCACATGAAGAATCCTTATTGGACAAGAACTCATGTTTGCAAGGCACGAATCAAGATCCTGAAGGCGAAGTTGAAGAGGGCATTAAGGCATTGGAAAAGGAAAGATAGACTTTAAAGTTTGGCTGAGGCTTCCTTGGCCCAGCATAGTGCATGATGGAGGACAATCATCCCAAATTTCAAGAAATTTTGAAAACATATTTGCAAATTTTAACTTTTTTTGCCTAAACAATATTTTAAAATTATCGTTGCCATGCCACTTGGCGCGCGCTTATCATCGGGAGCTCCTTTGGGTAAAACTTTGTATTTTTTGCATTTTTCATTAAAACTTTTGCATGCCTACACGTGGAAAAGATATTTTGATAATTTGGTTTTGTTGTCAAAAAATACCCTAAAATGACATTTCATCTTTTAGACACAAAAGAAGAAGTTGAAAAACTCAGCTTGGAGGAGACAATTGCAACCAAATCTTAAATTCCACTGTGTTAGAAAGTAGACAGGCAGTAGCTTTCCAACTAGCTATCCCCGCGTTCAATTTGGACACCGGGAAGGCCTTTAAAATCGGCTCCAAAACAAAGACACATGTGGTAATTCAGTGGACGATTGGGGATTTTGGCTCACTTTTCACCGCAACCTGCTTTTCACCTAGTTTTGGCCGGGCCTGACTTTCACTTCCACAGGTAAAAATGTTGATGTAATTTATTTACCATGGCTCTTGATGTAATTTCATAAAATTTTTATCATGAAAGTAGAGATCCATTCATCAAAAGGTGATTGCAATCGAATGAATTAGTTTCCTCATCTTATAGAGGCAAGTCAGTTCCACTGCTATTTTCCAGCTTCAGTTTAGATCTTCGTTGAAATGTACCATAAACTACTGAGCTCAACCCCTAGGGGCAGGGATGAGTTATTTTGCTCATATCTTTGTAGTTTTTCTTTGTAAATGTATTTGGATGGTTGACATTTCCTGGGATTGCTTGGAGCTTCACTATATTTCATCTCTGCATTGAAAAGGAAGAGATTTAGGTTTGCAGAACTCCCATGGATTCATGTGTATTCTTTGTTTTGATGATGTCTTTCTCTCCGTGATTGTAAGTTTACCGATGTTTCATGTTTATCATCTTCCTTATTATTTCGTCTTAAGTTAAAACTAACAAGTATAAAGGTGGAATTATTAGATTTTACAAGGCTTCACCTGCCAAAGGAGTTTTCTTTTGCACTTTTCTATGTTTTCAATCCTTCGAATAGGATCTTTATATCTTTGCCCTTCTTCAACCCTCACCTGTCTTAGCTATCCATTTCATTCAAAATTGAAACATAAAACAGTTTCTACCATTTCATTCGAACATCCCTTCGCAAATCGTCATTTCCCATACCCAAAATCAGATTTCCTTGATCCAAAAAACACCTCAAAATCAAAAACTCTCTTTACATATATACCTAGCCTAAAATCAGCCTCTTTATTCAAGTCATCTCAAGCCTCACTAATCATCATATTTGCTGAGATTGACTACGAGAGAGACATCTCTCGATTTGCAGGGGCTAGCTACTAGATTAAGCGTGGTTTGATGTTACCTTAGACCGCCTTTCTTACCTGAGGTAGATTTAGGAAATAAATATAGAGGACAAGTGATAGTCAATATCAGATAAGAAAGCACCATTCCAGGGAGAGTAGTCAATAAAATTTGTCACTAAAGAGATGAGTAATGGAGAAGTGCATGGAATAGCTCAAGATCATAGGAAATGAAAAGATCGAAACGACATTGGGAAAATTTTCAACCCTTTCCATTGATGAAAGGGGGAGGAAAATCAAGAAAAGAAGGAAGGTTCTTCTTAAAAAGAAAGGTAGGAAGTTCTCGAGGAACCATTGAGTATTGCCATCAATGCCAAAGGGGGAGACTTGGAAATATTGTCATTGATGGCAATGAGCACAAAGGAGTAGCACCTGCGATTGGCAAGCGATCGTATCTGAAGCAGTTCTTGAAAAATAGGAAGTTATGCTAAAATGTAAGGGAGGCTACAATAGGAGGGTTTTGATAGTAAAGAAGCATGGGTGAGGCCGTATAAGAACAGATTGAGAGGTTTTCCTCTATTTTAATAAAATTGCAGATTTTTATTTATTTTTATATGCCTGGAAATTTCTCGAGGGTTTCAATTTAAATCGAGTTGATTATACATTCTATGTATAATTTTGAGTATATTTACTTCTTTGTAAATATTCTCGAGGAATTTAGAGAATTCGTTCGTTTTCTGAGACCGAAAAATGTTAATTTACTTATGGTTACCGAGTTACGTTGTTGTAAAGGAAGGTTTTTATCCGTTGAAAATTCATTGATTTATGGTTTTCTATGTAGCACCTAGATTTATTAACCTCTCGTAATAAGGGTTCGGAAGAAAATTAGAACTCCAGTTCTATGGCTGAGAGCGCAGTTGATAACTTACCGTTTATTGAATTATGCAATGAAAAGGAGGCTTTCA
The DNA here is from genome assembly GCA_034641835.2 of Pinus albicaulis. NCBI lineage: Eukaryota > Viridiplantae > Streptophyta > Pinopsida > Pinales > Pinaceae > Pinus > Pinus albicaulis. Next base: position 844,444,863 of record CM076572.1, read on the forward strand.
AGAGAAATTTAGTTAAAAAAGAAATGGTGGAACTAACATTTGAACGCGATTTAAAATAAAGTTTGCACTTGAAGCTAAGTCAAGAAAACCGACACTATTGTCGCACAACTTTTGAGTTGTGGGCGCTTTTTCCATTTTGAATGTGATCGAATGATATCGTAACACATCACGAGCACAATACTACCCATTTCATGTCACTTTGGTGATAAAGTTTGTGTTCGATTGAACGCGATTGCTATCCGATTAGATTCAATAGAAGATCTTCATTGTCTATGTTTAAATATGCGTGGGAGTAAAATAAGGTGGACCCCACGTTGTATGCAATGTGTTTATTGGGTTTAAAGTCCGAATTATTTCGAAGGTCTAAAGATTCTCAAGGTTCTTTACTTCCGAAGGTTTAATGATATTTCAATGGATTTTTGTTAAAGTGGGTTGAAGCTAGAAATAATAATCGTCGAGGGAGTTTTTAACCAATAAGCTTAAAAGTACCAAACATCTCAAGGCTCATATTCATTTTGGAAGAGTTTAAATATCGTTAAAGTGATTATGATGAACTAACGGTTAAAAAGAGATTTTTTTCCGAATATTGATAAAAGTGGATTATAATGTTTTGAAAGGGAAAAAGAAGTGAATGATCAAAGGTGTGTAACGATGTAAAACAAACGGATGCGATTAAAAGAGATGCGATGATATGCGATGCGATGTGATCACATATCGCAATTCCAAAAGGTGAGAAAAATTGAAACATAGCGGGTTGCGTAAAATGAAGTGCGTAATGATGTGAGGATGACGTGGCAAGTGACATGGTAGCTGATGTGGACCTCGACCTCAACATCGAAATAAATCAAAATGACATGACAAGATGATGTAGACATTGAAGTGGTGATGACGTGACAAGGTGACATGGCACGATGACATGGAGATGACGTGGACTCGGGCCCGCATATCGCAATGAAATATTGGACGGTGAAGATCATAAGAGCAGTGAAAAGTTGCGATGCGGCTACGTGGTGCGCAATGCGACGCGATGCAAAGGGACACACGGTAGCACAACGCAATATCGCACATTGGTGATGCAAAGTTCATCACATACAACGAAGTGGCAATGTGATGGGGAGGCGAAGACAAGATGCGATGCCAAGTTATGATGCTGTTCACGTATATCGTTACATCGCTAAGCTCGTAAGAGATAGTACCCATATACGCCCAAGTGCGAAAAAGGAGCCGGATGCAATGCTCGTAATCAGTATTTAAAAGATTTCTGAAAGTCCGGGTATATGTGATTTCCTTTGTGAAATCGCATCGTAAAGAAAAGGATCCTACATAGAAAAGAACGTTTGAAATGCCAAAGTGTGATAAAGTCATAATATAGCATGGTGGGACCTTTCGCACATCGCATATCAGAGACTGTGTGGACAAAGGCACATGGGATATTTGAATCGCCGAAGTGCGATAAAGAGAGGATGCGATAAAGCATTTGTGTCAAAGCCTAAATACCCAAGTCCAAAGAGATGTGATTTTATTTTGCAATCGTTTCGAGAGAAAAAGGAGGACTATAACGTAAAACAAAAGGGAAAGTATGAACGCGGGTAGAAAGGTTTCCGTAAGGGGACCCGACACAAAGAAAAAGTCGCAGCCGAGTATGAAGAGCGTGAAGGTTGAATGTTAAGGGAACGAGAAAAAAGAGCAAGTAGTCGAGAAAAGAAGAATATAGTGGCAATCGTGCGGAAACAAAATGTTCAAGTTAGGCAAAAATAACAAGCAAGTAATCGTGCTGGAATATGGAAGAAGAGGAACCTAAATCAATTTTTATGATGTACAGCTATAAAATACAAATGCAATGTGAGCAAAGAGATGGAAAGACCGAGTGAAATATTTTTTTATGTAACTATAAATGTAAATGTATTAATTATTTTTATTGTATGTGGATGTATACAAGTTTCAAAGGCAAAGTAAAATTTCATAATACTAAAAATGTATACATAATGTTATATTATTCTAATGGTCCGGACAAGAAAATGAGAAGGGGGAAGGCAAAGGTCAGGATCGTTCATTTCAAATTCCCCGTGGAATGTAAACAACTATGACGGATCTCTATAAATAATGTTACCAACATATGCATAAAGAGTTAGAGAACTGTAGAATGATGGGAGAGAGGAAGAAGAATGTAAGAGAGTTGGGTGTGAGATGCAGAGAGTGTAAGAAGAATGAGGAGTAGACAGAGAAGATGTGAACATTCAAAGATGATATACAAGCAGATATGAAGGTCGTGAGGACATCATCATGAAGGAACATAAATGCCGTATACCTGTAAATTAGCATGTGTTTTCATTATAGTGTCGAAGTTATGCTTCCATATCAAGTTGTAGTTTGATAGAAGTCTAGTTGTAGGTGGCTGAGGTAGGAGCCCGTAGGTTTTAGCCTCATAAAATAGGTGGGAGTTAGAGCTTCCTGCAATTTATAGTCATGTAACTGGTGTAGTAGCGTCTCGTAGGTTAGAGCCTATAAAAATCGTGGTGAGAGGAGTTGAGGTTCCTCACATCACAACAATACTGAAAGATGTGTTTTCCTCTATGGGTTTCCACTTATATCCGTTGTCTCATTGCATGATGATTATGTGTTGATATTTTGTATTTAACTGGCCATGTTCGTTGCTCAAATTTTTAAGATTGTTGTTCCATTGTATATTAAGTTGATCATGAAATGAAGATGTAAATAAGTATAAAGAAATTCTCACAAGACTACGTAGAATGCATTAAAACGATTCACCCCCCACTCCTTTCGCTTAACGAAGGGTTCAAATAACCATAAGTATGTAATATTAAATACCCTCTTCAAGAGGGCACTCAGGCTTTTCCTTCCCACTCCTTATCTCTTGAGACAAATTGCCCTCACCAACACCCTCAGAAAGAATTATTATTCCTCTTTCGAAATATAAAGCTTATATGTATACTCATTAAAACCTTTTGAAATACCCCATTCCCCCTCCCAAAGCCTCCTATACCTTCTAGATATAAAAGGAACCACAAATTATATTTCAAAATTATTAGCTAAGAAGAACATCAAAACCATATTCAAAAGTTATTAAACCCTTCAGCAGTTATTATAATGATAAAATGGAACCTATTATTGATCTGGGAGGCTACTTATTCCCCGTGTATGTGGACAATAGTATATTTTCCAAACTAGCAGGTCTTATAAAGGTTGACTTAAGGAGCATATCATAGACCCAACTCATAATTTGATTCTAAAATCTACATTGGAAGAACACTCCAATGCCAAGCATGTGATTAGCTTTGATCAATCTAAGATCGTAGCCCCTGCTTTTGGATTCAAGAGTCCTTTGACATGGAAAAATGCCCTATTGAAATCCACTAATTGGATTCAAGAGTCCTTTGACATTGAAAAGTGGCCTAATAACTTCAATAGGGTAAATGGCTACAAACTTAGTCAATCTTGGAAACCCCTTATTCATAGTCATTGATTGTATTCTCGTCTACTTTTCCCCCCTATTTAGGTACTTACACATTGAATATATTATCATTATTTTCTTTGTTTTTAGTTAAATATCTTATTTTATTCCCCTATTAATAATTTTTAAAACAATTTTTTAATCTATTCACGTTTAAGTAACTTTATTTTATTTTACATCATTTTTATTTAATTATTATTTTTATATATAATTATTAATAAGGCATAATCTCTTAAATTGATTAAAAATCTCAAACTCTGGAACATTTCTTTATTTAACCTTTTATATCCTTTTTATTAATTAATTTCCTATTTAATTCCTTATTAAAATATTTTAAAATTTAAAAAATCGAATTACCAAATTACATTGATCGCCTTTTAATTTCATTGTTTGTTAAAAATTAATCACCCTCTTAATTTGATTCTTGATTACAATAAATTACCAATTATAAACGAAATTTTATAAATTTAGTTTATCATCCTTTGAATTCTCATGGTTATAAATTTTAAAAATATAAATTTTGCCTTTAAAAATCATTATTCCTTAATTTCTTTTTCAATTTATTTATTTTTTATTATTATTTAATAATATTATCTTTCCTTGTCAAAGATAAAATTCCTCTACATCACCTTAATTTGTTTTTTATATTTTATTTTGAGTTCCTTTATTGGTTAAATGTAAAATCTAGAATATTTTATTTTTCTAATGGCTTAAGTGTATATATTTTATTATTTCAATCTCTAGTTTACTAATCATCTAAGATTATATTTGAGTTGAATATATCTAGTTATTCAAATAAATATTTTTATTATTTTTTATTATTTTAATATTTATTTGTTTTTAATTCATAATTTTTGTCAAAATTATTTTATTTTCAAAAAATACCAATTGAAAAATTTAAAAATTAATATTATTAATATTCTTTGACACCTACCCTATATATTTAATCTTCAATCAATCCTTTCCAATTAATTAATATTTTATTTTGTTCCTCATCATGGATTGCGAGTCCACTCAAAACAGCGTAAGCAATTAATTCCATAAAATTGACAACCAATATAATGACCACCTCTTGAAACATATACACTTCGATTTTAAATTAATATGGTGAGGAGTGCTTGAATGAGACCCAAACATTTGAGAAGTTAGGGGAAAAAATGTGGAAAATAGTGGCTGATATTACTTTCTTAAAGAGATGTTGTGACTCTTAGGTACTTCCTTCCTTTATTCATATCCATCAATATTAATCTATTGCTAACATTGATATACCTTTCACTTTATGAGGTTTGATCTCTTTCATATTTTAGATAAAGTGTTTAAGCATCATTTAAATATCTCTATTATTTTTCCTACGAATATCTAGAATCAGAATTACTGTAGGTCTCTTTCCTCTTCATCATCTAGTTTTCAAACATCCACTCGTAAGTAAATTAACAAATTTGATTGTTTCCAGATCATCAACACTCTCACTTCCACCATTTTAATTCTCTTCCTATCCCTTCAACCTCATCCTTAATCGATAATACTGACAATATTCAAGATTCTATAATTTATGCTTATGATCTTCATGATTATTTCAATTCTTCTTATGGACTTAAGGTAGCTACTAGCCAACTCCAGTGTGTTCTTCACATTTTGAAAATCATGGATCTCCCTTCTCAATTCTGGATAATTATGGGTCTCTATTTGTCTCTTTTCAATCCTTATATGACTCTTTTCAATCGGTAAATGACATAATGGAAGAATCATCATATGGAACATCATGATTCATTGGGATTTCCCCCAACTCTCTTTAGGTTCACCCACTTTCATCCTCCTCAAATAATCCTACTGATTTTGACACTTTTTTACTAATAAATCAGTTAACCCTAACATTCCCTTAAAAACTAAAATATCTCGTCGTTTACTCAATTCTCCTCAATTATGTGAGTTAACTCCAAAATGGTCTTTGGTTCCTTCATTTGAAACAACTTTTGTTGTTAATTCCTATTCTTCAACCTCTTCCTTTTTCAATATTGATGCCTATTTATTAACCTATAACATTCGAACCAACTCCTCTTTGGTTCTTTTTTCCACATTTCACCATATCAAAGCTTAATTATTTCTCCCATTACCACGTCTAATAAGTCATCTACAAATTTTCTTGTCTAGGTCTTGTGTCTTTCAGAGTGTAATATCTATCCAACATTCCTCTTATCCTTGAGTATTTTCCTTTTCTTTTCCTGGATCACCTCTAATTTTTCTATTTTTCCTCGTCAAATGACTCTTCGCTCACTTGAGTGTTCTCTCCCCTCATTTTCTTCCTCCCATCATACTTCATATGCTAACCCTAATTATATCCTACCCTTTCTTTCCATTTCTTCTTTGTCACATGATTCTTCTTCTTTTCCTTAACCCTCCTCCAACCTTCCCTGTCCCCTTTTCAACCATTCCCTTCAGCCTCTCCGAAATCTTGAATTGAAACCTAACACCACTCCCTCTTTCAGGCCATTGTATGTTTGTTTCTTAAACCCTAAATGGAAACATAACACCTCTTTTTATTTAAATTCATCTCTTGATCCTCTACCAAGTCCTCACATGAAACCTAAAAAATCCTCTTTGTCCTTAAACCATGATTCCACAATGTTAAATATATCCCTGATTCACCTTAACCCCCAAGTCTAAAGCTACTTCAATTTTTTTTAATTATTACTTTTCCCATAATAAAATCACCATGCAAGATATTATGTGCACCATCGAATCCATCACCAATATTTTATATTTTCATGAAGCGCAAGAGATAAGAAAATAACGTGTAATAATTTTTAGCAACACAAAACCCCTATGGTATAGCCTTTCAAAAGTAGGGTTCCTTTCCATTAATGAGCATAAAATTAATCGTAACATCTTAATCCTTATACTGGATAAAGGTAATTCCTATATTATAATGAATGCATCTAATTATGAGTCCAAACTTCTTGAGCTCCTCTCCTCTTCCTCTTACAATTTTCTTTCTAAAAATCCCATTAATGGTGTCACCTACCTTTTCATTAAAGCTTAAAAGTTCTAATCTATTGATTCTCATATAGAAATTTCCCATCCCTCATCACTAGGTTACCCACAGAATCTATGTTCAGCCTAAGATTCATAAAAAATACACCCCCTTAAGACATGTATTAAGTGCCATTAGAACCCCGACTCATGATCTTTCCCGATTCCTTGTTAATAAACTAAATCCATTTCTTGGTTCCTGTAATTCATTTATTAGGGATTCTTCCCACTTCATTGATAAAGTAAATTTGATCGATCGTGACCCTAATGATATCATGATTATCGTTCAGGTCTTCTCTCTCTTTTAAAACATTTATGTGCTTTAAAACTTAGATTTGATCTTGAATTTTGTGGACACTGAAACCCTCAATCTCATTAAAATCTATCTAAACTGTACTTTATTTCCCTTTAAAGTAACTTGTTATGAATAGACCAAAGGCATGAAAATCAAATCTTCTCTTTATATTTCTCTTTATTCAAATAATGGCATCAATTTTTTGACGCTAATTTCGTCGTTTGGCCACATGTGATTCTTTCTCTTCGTGCCTTCCTTAACCACCTTAACATCTCTTCACATATACAATTTACCATGGATTCAGAGGAACACTCAACCATTCCCTTTCTTAATTTCCATGTCACTTCTAATTCTAGTGGATCCCTTTAATTTCAAGAGTACTTGAAGAAAATTCACACTGACCAATACCTTCATGAAAAATCCCATCATTACCCAACTCAAAAAAATACTATCTTAAATACCCTCTTTTGTTGGATGCTCATAATTTCTCATCCCTAATTCTTATCCCTAGAGAAAGTTCACCTCACCAATTCCCTTATAAAGAATAGTTATAAAGCTTCGCAGGTTTGTAAATATTATATATATGCTCATTTTCACCATCCCAAACACCACTTTCCTCTCCAAGCACCCTCCTATATCTTCCATATATAAAAGGTATTACAAAGTATATTTCAAAATTATTATCTATGAAGAACGTGAAAACCATATTCAAAACTTATAAAACCCTCAAACAATTATTCAAATATCCTATTGACAAAATGGATCCTATGCCTACTCTAGGAGTCTGACTTGATTATGAATGTTAGTTTTATTGTCCTTATTTCATCTTTAGACTTAAAATTTATTTGTTCATATTATGCTTGATGTAAATATGTTTCCTTGTTTCTTACGTGTGTCGACATGGAAATTAACTGAGTTTTTATGAGTGAATTAAAGAGCACAAAGTCAAAAAACAAAATTTTGAATAGAAACAACATACAAAAAATTAAACCATCACAATTGATCCATCAAAAAGAGTTTTGATGAAGGATTTAACCCATCCTAGGCTATATCTCCCTAATCCAGCTTCCATGGCTTGGGCCTCTATATTAGCTCAATAGTGAAAAAATTATTGTTTACATGCATCAAATTCTCCTGAAACATACTCCAAGGAGTTCAGAGTGTCGAAATATATCAGAAATGACAATTCATTCACTCGATTTGGCCTTCAGGTAATATAGGCATTACCTTACTTCGTAGTGGCCCTCGGCTTCAATTTTCTTAAAAGTGACAAACACACATGTAGAATTGCTCCACTACCTTCCAACCTGTTCTAATGTGTTCATATCATGCCAATCGGCTAGCAATGACTCTTCGTAAGAAAAAATTGGTCAAAAATAGATCAAGATATGGCCTATTCAATTTCTCCCCAGATTCCTCCTCTAAATCTTGAGAAGACTCTAGATAACCTGACAAACTGGTGGTTCCATCGAAATTGGGGGCGCCTCCTAAAATGGTGCCATTTTAATCTGGGACTTTAATTAGTTTAATGGTAGACTAATAGTGGATAAAAACAATTTAATGCACACTATGCGCATTTATGATGGGTGTTGGTTAGAGGTCATATGGAAGGTCACGTGTCGAGGAGGGGTGGTCCCCTCCCTTCCGCCATCGATGATCCGCGTATAGTTAAAATATAATTTGCACCATGAAGGATTTACAAGCCCTACCCTATGATTTGTTGGTAAGAAGTGTTAATGTTTGGGGATATTTTACGGGTTTGACCCTCACCTCCACCCCTATACATATATTTTTCACCATATACACAAAACCTTTGGTTTATTACGAATATGCGCTCAACCAATGCCATAGTTGCAAACTTGGGTAAGATGAAATATATATGCGCCATATAGGTATGAAGCTTAGGTTTAAAAAATGCCATGGACCATAAGTTCAAACTTGGGTTAGCATTCAATTCAGACAATATAACATCAACCTTTGAAATTTGTAATCGGAATTTATAATATATAATATGCGCCTCCACCATTAATAATTTAAAATTTGAACTTGGACCATAATTAATTTTGATCACTGTAGTTGGAGAGGGTCCACCATAGGGGACATGTGGTGGCCCCTGACTGCACCACGTGTCAGCCTCTAGTTGGGGTGTCCAAAACCAATATAAAATAATTTGAATTCAACCTCAGGAGAGAAACCAAAAAAAATTCACCTCTAAAGTTCACTAGCAAATCTTGTTGTCACACATGTCACAGTGCAACTAGATAAAACTAAACAATATTCCCTCCATGCTGACTATGATGCCACGTCATCAACTTGTCACTGTTCTACAATTTTTTTTTTTAAATTTGCTTGTTATGAACGACGGTTAGCAGGCTATAACTTCATCCGGAGTCAATTTTCAATGAAACAAATTGCATCGGATTCCTGGCGACAGGACAATAGTTGTCGTTCAGTCTCCAATAAATTATGTGCAATTTTATTTTTGAGCCTATATACTGAGCCCCTAATCATTCCTCTCCACTAGAAACATTTTGGACCCCAAAATCTCTTGGACTACTAATCATGTGGATGAGGGTATTGTTCCCTCACCCTTTGAGTCTCTATCCACTGAAATTTTCCCATTTTCATAAAATTGATCTTGTCACAAAAAGTTAACTTTCTCCTTGATTCTTGTGACCTTCTCTTGTTGTCATTGACACCGTCATTATGAAAATTTTATGAATTTGTAGAGAAGCAAGATATTCGTGCAGAAACCATGTTGTTCCTACCTTGGTCATTAATCAAAGGAAACTTGAAATTTTTTTCACCTTGCACACTGTCACCATGACGATTCTTAGCTGCCCTTGCTTTGTACTTCCATCGACTCTTGACCAAGTATCTTTTCCATTACCATGTACCCTTTGGAAACAAAAAATAAGCATGTGTGGAACCCATTCCTTATTTTCCAAGCTACTTTTTCGCTTTCTCTTTCACCTTTGCACTGTTTCCACCATCTTGTTTCCAACACTGCTCAACACTGATGTTGGCTGCTGCAAAAATTTTACATCTTTTTAACCTTGTTTCAAAGGAAACCTGTTAGAATCCTCAAACAACTCATTACAAGCATAAGAATATTTTTGAAATTTTTGACTCAAAACATCTCTTTGTTTCATCATCAACAATGTCAAATTATGACTTGCATTTACTATCCTCTTCATTTCTCCTGCATGTATAAGATACAAACTTGTCTTCCTCTTATGCACTCTAATTATGTACTCAATACCATCTTTAAAAAATTGATACTATTTCTCTTGAATATGAAATACTGATTTCCTATCATATAGATAACCATTTCCCAATACAATACCTAATATCCCAAGCGACACCACATAAAGTTCAACTTCATCAAGAAAGTTTGAATTCATGGTGAATCTTAGTGTGCACTTCCTTGTAACCTACAAGTTTGAATTCTTTCATATCTAACCCAAACGATATGGTCTTGGATGTATAATGGTTTCAAGGTATAGATTCTTAACAAAATCTTTAGAAATCAAGTTGGCTTGTGACCCACTATCAAAAAGTGTATCAATCTTGGTATGTTTAGAAACAACTCTAGTATGGAAAACTTCTATTATTGTATCTTCATCATGAGTAGCAATTGAAAAATTTCAATAGATAGTTCTTGAAATATTTTTACCTTACAAAACTATGGTTGTAAACTTTCTCTCATCTTCTGAATATGACCCTAAGTCATATTCAACTATAGCAATAGTTTTCCCATTCTATTTGGCTTTCAGTTTGTTTGGATTCAACTCTCGATGAAGTTTCCAGCTATGGTCTTCATCATGGTGAGTCTTTGAAAATTTTCGGAATGTGAATTTTTCTTTCTCTCGTTTTATAGAGCTATTTATTTTTCCTCTTCCATAAAACTTTCCTTTTCCTTTACTCTCATTATCAGTTTTCTCATCTATGTTTTGTTTCCCTCTTGCCCCTAAGTGTGTGGCTTGAACACAAACTTCATCTACGTTTGTGCGATTAAACATGAGAATGGTGTACCTAAGGTAACTGTGCAAATCCCCAACATAATTTAACAATTTTTCTTGAGAATATAATTTAATACCCAAAATTAGAGTTCTTCTCCTAAACTTATGAGTATAATATTGCACACTTCTCCATTTCAACTGTCTAAAATTTTTCCAATCCATAATAGCCTTTTGCATGTAAGCTAAGGGATATAATTTCCTTTTAATGGTAGAAATAAAACTTGAGCAAGACATAGAGATCTCACCATATTTTTTAATCTCTTCTTGATTCCTTGATTCCCACCATACAAGCACAGATCCTTCCATCCTAAAACAAGCCAATTGAATCTTTATGTCATCTTCATGTAGGTTTTGAATCCTACAATACACCTCAAATTGACGTATCCAATTTTCCATTATCTCTTCATTGACCTCGCCATTACACATTGGAAGCTCAAATTTGACATCTAGTTTGAGTAAGGGTGTCTTTCCTTTTGTGGATTTTGAGTGAGTGTGAGTGGTTTTTGTGGTGGAAGTGGAAAATGATGTTGATAGAGATGATGAGGATGGTGAAGATGATGGATATGGAGGTGGTTTTCCTCCACTACCCTTTTTACTCTTCTCTTCAAACTTCTGACCATTTTAACTTCATTCTCCATGTGGAGGCTTAGAACCTTCTCCTACCATCCCAGTAGTAAATGCATCAAACATAATTTTAACTATCCTCTTTATGTCACTGAAGTCTCTATTTACATCATCCTCTTCTGAATGACCTTGAGTCTCTCCAACACCTGACATGATGGCTATGGAATCAAGCTCAACTTCTGGTGCTTGTACCTCTTCAATTGACTCAGCTTCTTGTACAACTTGTACCTCTTCAATCTCAACTTCTTGAGACAAAAATTGAGGTGCTTCAAGTGAAGCTATGAGTGGAAATTTGGGTGAATATGATTCTCTTGTAGCTCTCCTTATTATAGTCCTAATCTCAGGACTTGGAACCAAAAATTTCCATTCTCTTCTCACCAAATTTAACCTTCTCAACATCACAAATTTGCAACCATTAAACTTACACAAAACTCAAGAAACTATCAATCAAAAAACCTTGCCTTCAAACCAAGCTATGATACCGAATTGATATTATTATGAATTTTAGTTTTTATATGCTAATTTCATCTTCAGATTTAAAATTTATTGGCTAATCTTATGCTTCATGTACATAAATTTCATTATTGCTTTTGTGTGTCAACAAGGAAACTAACTGAGTTTTTATGAGTCGATTCAAGAGCATAAAGTATGAAAATAAAATGTTGAAAAACAACAATGTAAAGAATAGAAAACCTTCATAATTGATCCATAAACACAAATTTTTGATGAAGGAGTTCACCCCTCTTGGGCTACATATCCTTGGTCCATCTTCCATGTATTGGGCCTCTATATTATCTCAATAATGCAAAAATAGTTGTTTATATGAATCAAATTATCATACTCCATTGAGTTCAAAATGTTGAAATATATTATAAATGACTATTACTTCACTCCATTTTTCCTTCAACGAATCTAGGCATGGTCTTTCTTCCTAGTGGCTCAAGGCTTCAATTTTCTTCAAAGTGACAAAACCACCTTTAAAATTTTTCCAATGCCTCTGTAACCTATTCTAATTTGTTGAGAGCATACCAATGTGCTACGGATGACTCTTCCTTAGCCAAAATTGGTCGAAAATTTCTCAAGATATGGCCTATCAAAATTTTCCCTACATTCCTCCTCCAAATCTGGAGAAGGCTCCAGATAACCCTGACAAACTAGTGGTTTCGCTGAAATTGGGGCCTCCTCCTAAAACTCCGTCATTTTAATCTAGAAGTTTAATTAGTTTAATTATCGATTAATAGTGGATAAGTACATTTTAGTGCACACTAATCGCATTTGTGATGGGTGCTAGTCGGAGGTCATGTGGAAGCTCACGTGAGGAGGAGGGGTGGCCTGTGGGCTGGCCCCCTCCCTTCCACCATCGGTGATTCGCGTATAGTTAAAATATAATTTGAGCACGAAGGATTTACAAGCCCCGCCCCATATTCTGTTGCTAATAAGTGGTGATTTTTGGCGGGATGCAATGGGTTCGACCCTGACCTCAGCCCCTATAGATATATTTTTCACCATATACACCAAACCTTTGGTTTCTTTTGAATATGCACTCTAGTAATGCCATAGTTGCAAACTTTGGTAGCACGAATTATATGTGCCATATATTTATGAACCTTAGGTTTAAAAAATGCCACCAACCATAAGTTTTTACTTTGGTTAACATTCAATTCAGACCATATAACATCAACCTTTGAACTTTGTAATCAGACTTTGTAATATATAATATGCACCTCCACCATTAATAAATTAAAATTCAAACTTAGACCATAGTTAATTTTGACCATTGGAGTTGGATAGTGTCCAACAGAGGGCAAGCTATTATTGCGTAAACCATATGGTTCCTACCTTGGTCAATAGTCAAAGGAAACTTAAAATTGTCTCACCTTGCACACTAACACAATAGATATTCTTAGTTTCTCTTCATTTGTACTTGCATCGACTCTTCACCAAGTATCTTCGCCATTTACATCTACCCTTTGGAAACCAAAAAAAAGCCTTTCTGGAGCTCATGCCTTCTTTTCCAAGTTTCTTTGTCACTTTCTCTTTGATCTTTGCACACTCTTGCACCAACATGTTTTTTCCAACACTGCTCAACACTGATGTTGACTGTTGCAAATGTTTTACATATTTTTCACCTCCTTTCAAAGGGAGCCTGCTAGAATCCTAAAACATTTCATTACAAGCATAAGCATATTTTTGAATGGTTTGATTCAAAACATTTCCTTCTTTGATCATCAACAATGTAAAATTCTGACTTGCATTCACTATCCTCTTCATTTCTCCTGCATGTATAAGAGACAAAATTGTCTTCTTCTTATGCATTGTAATTATGTACACAATACCATCTTTAAAAAATAAATACTTCTTCTCATGGTGATGCAATACTTATTTCCTATCATATAGATAAGGACTTCCAAATACAATGCATGATATCTCAAGCGGCACCACATCAAGTTCAACTTCATCAAGAAAGTTTGAATTGATAGCGAATCTCCCTATGCATTTCCTTGTAACCTGCAAGTTTTTATTTGTGCATATCCAACCCAAACGATATGGTCTTGGATTTTTAATAGTTTCATGGTCTAGCTACTTAACCAAGGCTTCATAAATCAATTTAGCATGTGACCCACTATCAAAAAGTGTATCAATCTTGGTATGTTTAGAGACAACTCTAATATGGAAAAGTAGTATTCTTGTATCTTCATCATGAGTAGCATTTGAAAAATTTGAACTATTTCTTTCAATATGTTTAGCTTTCAAAAACATGGTTGTAATGTTTTTCTCATCTCTTTAATTTGACCTTAAGTCATGTTCAACTATAGCAGAAGTTTTTCCCTTCTATTTGGCTTTCAGTTTTTTCCGCTTCAACTCTCGATGAATTTGCCAACAATGGTCTTCATCATGGCCAGTCTTTGAACAGGTTTTGCATGTGAGCTTTTCTCTCTCTCTCTACAGAGTTATTTATTTTTCCTCTTCCATAAAATTTTCCTTTTCCTTTACCCTCATTATCACTTTTCTCATCTATGTTTCTTTTCCCTCTTACCTCTACGTATGTGTCTTTAACACAAAATTCATCTATGTTTGTGGGATTAAAAATGAGAATGGTGTGCCTAAGGTAAATATGAAAACCCCCGACATAATTTAACAAATTTTCTTGAAAATATAAATTAATACCCAAAATTAGAGCTCTTCTCCTAAACTCATGAGTATAATCTTGCACACTTTTCCCTTTCAACTGTCTCAAATCTTTCCAATCCATAATAGCCTTTTGCATGTAAGCTAAGGGATAGAATTTAATTTTAATGGTAGAAATAAAAATTTACCAAGACATAGATATTTTACAGTAGTTTTAAATCTCTTCTTAAGTCCTTGCTTCCCACCATACAAGTGCACATCCTTCCATCCTCAAAGAAGCACATTGAATATTTATGTCATCTTCATGAAGGTTCTGAATCCTACAGTAAAGCTCCAATTGACATATCCAATTGTCCAATATTTCTTCATTTACCTCATTATACATTGAAAGCTCAAATTTGACATCTAGTTTGAGTAAGGGTGTCTTTACTTTTGTGGCTTTTGAGTAAGTGTGAGTGGTTTTTGTGCTGGAAGTGGAAGATTATGTTGATGGAGATGATGAGGATGATGAAGATGCAGGTGTATTTAGTCCACTACCATTTGAAATATTTTGCTCATCCTTCTTATCATCTGAATTTCCTACTCCATTTCGAGGCTTAGAACCTTCCCTTGCAATCCCAACAGTAAATGCATCAGACATAATTTTAACCATCCTCGTTATGTCATTGAAGTTTCTCTTGACATCATCCTCCTATGAATGAACTTGAGCCTCTCCAATACCTGACATGATGGCTGTGGATTCAAGATCAATTTCTGATTCTTGTACCTCTTCAATCAACTCAACTTCTTGTAGAACTTTTACCTCTTCAATATCACCTTCTTGAGACAAAAATTAAGGCGATTCAAGTGAAGCTATGAGTGGAACTTTGGGTGAATATGGTGCTCTTTTATATCTCCTTCTTCTAGTCCTAATATCAGGACATGCAACCAAAGATTTCACTTCACCTATCTACAACTTTAACCTTGTCAGCATCACAAATTTGCAGCCATTAAACTTGCACAAATCTCAAGAAACTATCAAGAAAATAACCTTTCCTTTCAACCAAGCTCTGATATGAACTTGATCTGAGTATGAGTGTTAGTTTTTTTGTGCTTATTTCATCTTCACTTTTAAAACTTAATAGCTAATATTATGCTTGATGTACATAGGTTTCCTTGTTTCTTATGTTTATCAACAATGATATTGACTGAGTTTTGATGAATGAATTCAAGAGCATAATATATGAAAATCAAGTGTTGAATAGTAGAAACGTAAAGAAAAACAAACCATCACAATTGATCCATCAACATAGAGTCTTGATGAAGGATTTCACCTGTCCTGGGCTACATCTCCTTGGTCCAGATTCCATGGCTTGGGCCTATGTATTAGATCAATAGTGAATTTTTTTTTGTTTACATGCATCATATTCTCCTGAAACATACTCAAGTGAGATACGAATGTCAAAATATATCATAAATGAATATTCATTCACTCCATTTTTCCTTCAGCCAATCTAGGTATCACCATCCTACCTGGTGGCCCTCAGCTTCAATTTTATTCAAAGTGACAAAAACACATGTATAATTACTCCACTACCTCTAAAACCTATTCCAATGTGTTTAGATCATGCCAATATGATAGGGATTACTCTTTCGAAGAAAAAATCGGTCGAAAATTGCCAAAGATATGGCCTATTCAATTTTTCCGTAGATTTCTCCTCCAAATCTGGAGAAGGCTCTACATAACCCTGACAAATTGGTGGTTCTACCAAAATTTGGGGCGCCTTGTAAAACTCTGCCATTTTAATTAGATTAATGGGAGATTAATTGTAGATAAGAATAGTTTAATGCACTCTAAGCATGTTTATGATGGGTGCTGGTCGCCGGTCATGTGGAAGGTCACATGAAGAGGAGGTCTGGCCCGAGGGTTGACACTCTCCCTTCCACCAGCGATGATCTGTGTATACTTCAAATATAATTTAGTCACAGAGGCTTTAAAAGCCCCACCTTATGCTCTGTTGGTAAGAAGTGCTAATGTTTGGTAGGAGGTCACCAGTTCCAGCATGACCTCCACCCCTATACATATATTTTTCACCATATACGCCAAACATTTGGTTTTTTTTAATATGCAGTCCACTAATGCCATAGTTGAAAAATTCGGTAAAAAAAAATATCTATGTGCCATATAGATATGAACCTTACGTTTAAGAAATTCCACGAACCATAAGTTTAGACATTGGTTAGCATTCAATTCTGACCATATACCATCAACCTTTCAACTTTGTAATCAGAATTTGTAATATATGATATGCGCCTGCACCATTAATAAATTAAAATTGGAACTCAGACCATAATCACATTCGACCATTAGAGTTGGAGATGGTCTGTGAGAGGGGACAAGAGGAGGCGTTGGGCTTCACCACGTGTCATCCTGTGGTTAGGTTTTCTTAAACCAATATAAAAAAATTAAAATTCAACCTTAGGAGAGAAATCATAAAAAAAAATTACCTCCAAAGTTCACTAGCGAATCCTATTGTGACACTTGGCACAGTGCCACTGGGCAGAAACTTAAGAATATTCCTTGCATGCTGACTACACTGCCATGTCATCAACATGTCATTGTTTTGTCACTTCTTCATCTGGAGTTAGTTTTCAATGAAAGGAATTGTGCCAGATTCCTGGTGATGGGCCTGTCGCTTTCGTTCAGTTTCCAATAATTTCTAAGCACTTTCATTTTTGAGCTTTTATACTGAGCCGCTTATTACAGTCTATTTTATTCCTTATTCATGGGGAAAATATTATACTAGACAAGCTGGTAGGTCCTGTAAAGCTTAACTGAAGGAGTACATAGAAAAAATGACTCATAATTGGATTCTAAAATTTTCATTGGTAAAACAATCCAACTCCAAGAACCTCATTAGCTTTGATCAAGCTAAGATCCTCATTGTTGCTTTGTTCCAATCCACCCATTCTATTGGATAAACCCTTGAGGTTGAAAGGCACCCTAATAACTTCAATAGAGATGATGCCTACAAACTTATCAAATCTTGGAAACTCGTTATTGATAGGCTTAGTCATTAGCAATATTTTCATTGACATTTCTATCCTAGTTCATAGGCTTACTTATTGACTATCTTATCATTGTATTTTCCATATTTGGTTCAATGTATTATTTTATTCCCCCATTTACTAATATATTTTAAAATATTTATTTAATATGATAACATTAAATTTAATTCCTTTTAATTTAAATCATATTTTTAGTTATTAATTTTTTCTTTAATTATTAAAAATCGTAATCTTGAATCTTTATTAAAAATCCTAAACATTAATATTCATTATTAATAATCCTATTATGATTCATACAAGATGTATTTATTTAGCCTTCTAAATCATATTTATCAAATAATTTCCTCTTTAGTTTATTATTCAAAGATATTAAAAAAACTCGAGAGGAAAAAAATATAATTTTATTCATTAAAAATGATAAAATTGAATTTTGTACACACACCAACTATGTGTATGCAATAAAAATAAAAGTACATATATGCCTAAATAATTCAAGCATATAATCCTTATGACTTATCGAAATAGTAAAAATGAAAAAAAATATGGTAAAATTTACATAAATGTGTTGAAGTTACTTGTGATAAAAATCACTATGCTTATCCTTTTTTTCTTTATTCTTCTCAATTGGATTAAAAATTACCATCTCCATTTATTTATCGCGCAAGTTATTTATCATAATATAAACTCTTGGAGGCATGATTTATATTTGTGCCAAACAAATCTTATTCGTTGTTTATTTCCTTTTTCTGATGCTATTGAATTTGAATCACTACTTCTTTGGTACCTTTCTTGAATGGATTTCCAGTTCCACACAAATTCTCAACTCTATTTTCCCCTTGTTTACTATATGTATCTCTTACATCTATGATTGGAAAAATCTTGATTGTTTCTTCTTCTTATTTTTTAAAAATGTGGAGTCGGTACCTCTCGCCATCCCTTGGGATTTTTAGTTTGTCTCCTTTTGATTCAACCATACATTGATAGATCTCTATACCATGTGAGGATTTTTACATCAACATAAATTTTTGAATTGAATATTAACTAATATAACGTAACTTATCTTAATAGTTTTATTTACATTATATAATTATATGGCTTGAATGGGCTATTCTACTAAGCTGACTAGCCCCTCCAACATCTCCCCCACCCTCAATGTTCTTCATCCTGAAGAAGCAAAGAATTCGAGTGATTCAAACAAAAATAAAAAAATTGGCTTATACATTCATTGTTGGATTTGTACGAGCTAAAAAATTTACAAAATTTTCAGTACATAATATATTAAAATGTAAATCAATGCATAAACTTTGTTCTTTCATTGATAGGTGTGTCTAAAGGCTTGGTTGTATCTTCATGAACTAGTTATGCAGACTGGGGCACTACTTGATCCACTTCAACTTCGTGTGATTGATGTTTTGAAGCTGAAGCAGATGTCGAGGTAGTTTGTTAATAAATAGTGGGTGGGTCATGTAAATTGTAGCAACAAATAATTAATTGTTAATAGCACTCACATGTTTGGTTATAGATGGCTCATGCACAAATTTGCAAGTGTTCATAAAAAATGGACCATTCACGAACCACTAACCTTCCTTGAGTACTTTATTCTTTGAGACATGCTATATTTTGGATACTTTGTTCCAACATATTCTCCTCCAATGTGATTTGGACGAAATGCTTGATTTTCTCAATATACTAAAACTGGTTAGGTATAATCTGAATGAAGGTAGAAGCATGATTAGCTTCATGTTGTTCTTTGTTTCCTTCTCTAAGCCATTGGTGTTCATGTTGCATTACCTAGGCCTACAGCTCCCTTTCCTAATATATACTATTTTACAATATTTTTTCTCTTGCATCTATCATTTCCCTTGCATCTATATCATGAGTCACTATTTACTATGCTTTGATGTGACTAGGTGGACCAATTTTTGATTGTATTCATTAAAGAAACTCATTTGTTAAGTGTTTGTTCCATTGATTTCTTGTATGCTAGGAAATCCTGATGAGATATTTGAACTATCTATATGAATTTTTCATCCCCTATCATTGTTAGTCTAGTATTCAATTATGTTATCTATCTAGGAAGGTTCTCATTTTTATCGATTAACTAATACACCAACTACTGGAAGGAAAAAAGATGATCATAATATTCAACTGGAATGTTCATATAAGTTGTTTCTACTACCCAAAGCTAAAAATCCATGAAAATATTTCTTTCTTGTTCGTACCTTTTTGAAGCTTAGTGGTGTCTTTGTTTCTCTCTTTCAATATAAAATTGGATGCTTTTATAGTATGCTCCAAGACTTCAGAGATATGCTTATCACTAGTTTTATACACGAGATTCTCCCCTCCCTAAACCCATACAGATAATAATGACAAAATTAGCTTTATATACCTTTAAAGTTTGTTTGATCGGGGACAGTGATATCGAGTTCGTACATTTGGTTGTCTATTTTACTACCTTCAAGATCAACGAACTAAAATAGTTCATTAGGTCAAATTATGCATGGGTTTTAGTATTTCCTCAATCCTTAATGGATGTAAGCTCAAATTAATTTTTTAGTTCCCTAACCATTAGATGGAAAATTAACACGTTGATTCATCATATCACATTTTAATGCCCATGAAAGTTAAGAGCTACCCGCCCTCCTAATGGATCACCACTATTAAAACTGAACCGATCTGATCGATGTCAATTCACAGCAGGCCCAAACATCTAAGGTAAATAATACCTCACTCAGACTTGATGAGATATTAGTTTTCCCACTTGTATATAATCTAAAATTGTCGGGTTCTTACTATCTCTAGTTTTAATCACACTCTTACACCCTATGGGCCAGACCCATATTTTTTATCCCTGAGTCCACCAATTACTGTTTGATAGGTGTTGGATGGCATTAATTAATTTCATAACTTAATTTAATCATATTTTTCTCAACCTTACATGATTCATTCACCTATTCCTCTTTCTTCTGCATGAAATTCGAGAGCTCATTAGTGGTGAAAGTCAACCTTTGAGCGAACTGGAGACCTAATTTTTTTTTTATTAATATAGTATCTTCCATCTACCTGATATGGTTTTTTCCCAAACTATAATTTGGTTGCAAGGGTTTAAAATGTCAGAATCATCATCTATAGAAGATCTATTTAATGAATTAACTAGAGTCTAGGACAATAAATTTTATCTCGCGAATATTCTTACACTTAAAAGAACCTTAACCTCCTCTTCCATCATATCAAATGACAATTTATGTCTAATAAAGTCTTGGGTTTGAGATGCTATACCTCCTCCAATTCATTTTGACCCAGACTCCATATTATTGCTCGTCGAGCTCTTCCAGATGGGGAAACAAGCTATTTTCTCTTTTTCAAGCTGTAAGATATTGTTGAGATTAAAAAAAGAAATAATTTCCAAAATGCTCAACAACCCTCCCCAAGAAAGCGATATAATGGAAAAATGGTTATACCAAGAGTTAAATACTTGGGCTGTGGAAGATAAATTATAATTTTTGAAAGGTTTTCTTCAAAGCACTGAACCAAAGTTCAAATTGCAATTTCCTATATGAGTCAATTCGTGGAAACGATTTTATCATAGTTTGAACCCTCTTTTTTCTATTATTTTTGGGTTGGAAAATGACTCAAAAATTCATGAATTTGTTTTCTTGTCATTTAGACTTATCACTCTTCAACCATACCATCAGGAAATTAGTTTTCCCAAATATTTGGTTTGAACCATCGCAGTTTACCTTTCGAATACCATCCCATTTAGCTCATGTCATCATTATACATATTTGATTAATTTAGTCCTTTTCAAATACCCTTATTAAATTACATCTACCAAGCTTCTGTTGAGTTTCAAAAATGTAAATAATAAATAAAATAAAATTTATAAGTGGAAAAATGGAATCTACACAGAGTGTCTCCCTAATTCATACACTCAATATATAGATAGTTTCACATATGATTTGAATGATAAAGTAACTGAAGCAAACATAAATACAATTTTAGAAGAGAAGAGAAGAATGCTCAGACTTACTGAAGAACAAAGTATAAGAAGTTGGTTCTTGTACCGTAACTTCACTTTAATTAACTTATATGGCTTTGAAAAGAAACATTTTCAATTACCAAAAATATGTTTCACCCTTTTTGGTTTCTTTTGAAGTACGTAGACATAAAATTGTTGTGAATGAGTTGCATTTATTATGTAATAAAAAATGAGTGTTGTTTAGTTATCCCTATGCTATTATGCCTTTAATTGATAAAAGTAAGAATGATGTACACACCCTGTAAAGGGAAATGGTATTATTAGAATTGTTGTCAAACGACATGTGGCATTATGATCCCCTGGGAATTATCTCAGGATTGAAGAAACAAGTAGAGTTGTAATCCTATATAAATAAAAGTATGCGTGAAGCAGAAAAAATGAAAAATTATTTATCACCTATGCACAATCTTGCATAAAAGGTGTCACATGCACGTAAAGATAATAAAGGGATAACTTGCATAAATTCATGATGCAATAAAATGAAAAATGAAGGAAACACTACAAGGAAAACACCCTCTAGCGGATTTTTTTGAGTAACCAAAAAGAAAAATACCCCATACATCCATTTCTAGCAGAGGTTACTAGAGGAGGTTGGTGGGCGGAGGGTTTTGCGGATGTTTTCCTATCAGTGCTCTTATCGTTACAACTCACCCCGGTGCTCTCAAAAAAAGAATACACCGGTGCGAAAAAAATCTTTGGCACCAGACACCGTGCACTCTGTACACACACGCTTGGTGCGTCATAATATAATAGAGCACCGGTGCTTCACAACTCATCTGCGCTGGTGCATTATAAAACACAATGCCAACACCGAAACCACCCAGTGTGGTAGAAAGCAACCGCACTGGTGCATCATAAAAAATGCACCAAAACACAAACTGACCAGTGCGTTTGTAGCAAACAGTATCGGTGCGCCTATAAACAACGCGCATCGGTAAAGGGTTAAACTAAAAAAATATTTACGACAAACAACTCGGATTTTTCAGTTTTTAGTGCTCTTGAGCTATCAATTACTGGTGCGCACGATACCACAGAATGCACCGGTGTGCACCGAAAATTGGCACACCAAAAAGCGTGTGTGAAATACACACACTGTCAGGGCATCCAATTACTATAACGCACGGGGGCCTCAATACTCTTCTACGCCAGTGGATCATAAAAAACTGTGACAAAATAGGAACGAGCCAATGCATTCTTCTCTAATAGCACTGGTGCGTCCAAAACTGCACGCACTGAAATAACGTTATATATAAAAAAATAAGGCCGAAAAACCAGTGCTTTGCGACTATTACGCACCGGTGCTTTTCAATTACGTCGCCCTGGTGCATCATCAATTTTTCGTACCGAAACTGAAACTTCCTAGTGCAGTTTTTTTTAACAGCACAGGTGCGCTTAGAAAACCCCGCGCAATGAAACAGGGTTAATTAAAAAAAATTTATGGCCAAAAAACTTCATTGTTGACTTTCTTCAGTGCTTCAAAGCTCTCAAGCCCCGGTGATATTTCCTTATTTCTGAGCCACCCTGATATCGGTGCTCTCATTGCACCCATTACACGCACTTCTGCTCTGCATTGTCCACCAATCTCCAACTTGCATTTTGAAAAACAATGGTGAAATTTTATTTTCCAAATTTTACAGCCAATATGCCTCCTCGACAGCAAAATGTACAGGTATTTTTCTAGTTTTTCTATAATTGTGAATTTTAGCGGAATATAAATTGAAATAAACTTAAAAATAACCATTGAAAAAAATTAAAATATTTGTCACATGGTGCACTCAAGTTGTTCGGCTCGCACCGAATAGTGGGGATACCTATAAAATTTATGGATAGCACTGCTACCAGTTGTAACGGTAACAGCACTATTTCTAGGGCGGTGCCGGAAGGTACCCCGATAAATTTTAAACTAAAAATAAAAAATAAAAAAGGTGGTGCGCTCATTTATCCAGGCGCACCGTTGACCCCGAAAATCATAGTTCGGTGCATTGACTGCATATGACGCTGCGGTTTATGTTAGCACACCACATTTTTCATTCAAAGAGGGTCAACGGTGTGGCCGGGTAAAAGACCACACCGTCAACTATGTCATTGTCATGAAGTTGATGCACTGACACAACTATATGGGTCGGGGCATATATTTCAGTCAGTACACCACTATTCTGAATTATGTACAGTCCATGGTGCTTGAAAATAGACATCGGCACTGAATCTAGTGCGGTGTGTTTCATTAGGGGCCCCACACACGATGCGCTAAAATATTATATCACACTAGAGCCGGTGCGTGAGTGTTCTTATGGAGCACTGACTTGTATGTTTGTTTTTTTAATCAAAAAAATTTATATATGTATATTTATAAATAAATTTTTGTTTTAATAAAAAAAATTATTTAATATGGCAATGATTCAGAGAGAACATGAGCAACAATAGCAAAAACAAGTAGAACAATATGACATGATTCGCCAATGGGAGGTGAGATAGAGGGAGAGAGATGGATGCCCTCGCCCTATTAGTGCAGTTACCCAGGATATCCTTAAGCAAGTAGGCCTCCTCAAGTTCTATGAGGAGGCTATTTCTGGCCTATAGGCCCATAGTGTGCTTTTGAGACATCTTATTGGCAGGTGGAATGCCCATCGACAGGATTTTCAGGTTGGTCCTGACCAGTGGTACACACCCACTGAGGAGGAAATTTATTTTATTACACGACTATCGAGGAGAGGTGGATTTTCCCTCATTCCCAGACGTGCCACCTGGTTCTGTAGTAGGGATTCAGTTAGTTTACTCCCAGAGATACATTGGAGCACATGTACTGTATCCTTCAGAGTTTTAATTACCTAGAGGTCAGTTACATATAGGTTCTTTTGGTAGACAAGACGTGCAATGCCTCTCTATTATCGCTTCAATCATTTCACACAACACCAGTGATGAGAAATACATTAGTGGATCACTTTTATATTACCTTGATTCTTTAGTACAGCAGCCACGACTTATCAGGTGGTCTGCCATTTTTTTGCGACAGTTTTTTATGGCCTTAGATAGATGTCATGCTCATGCACAAGGGAGGGTCAACTTCCCTTTTTTTTCAGAACTGTTTTGTTTATTTTTTGAGAGGTTTCTAGAGATGAGACCCAGTTTTTTTTGACATCCTCGTAGGCTGATGTTGGAGGCTCAGATGTGCATGTGGGGGCAGATGATGCCCAAGAGGGGAGACACCATCTTTCCAGTGAGGATATCACATGATTCGCTAGACTTACTAGCTAGCGTTAGCGGGCTGCATACCTTCATTATAGTCCCATGTCCTTATGCTAGACTACATTGGCGAGGGTGTCCCAAAATCCTCTTCACTCCTGATGAGTCGCCAAATGATAAAGGTAATATTACTATTTTATTTATATTTATTCTAACATGTTCTTTAACTTGCTTTTATTAAATTGTGTAATGAGATTGTCTAATTATTGATGTGTACTTGTATATGTTTTTCAGACATTGGGTCTTTTGATGGCAATGAGATGCCGGATCCACCACATGATACAGGTGTCGATCCTGATGATTACTATCAGGAGACAGTTGATGCGCTACATCAGGATGAGGCCGGTGGCACATCAGAGAGACATGCTGGTCCTCATGTGCCAAGGTGCACCAGTACCACCTTTTGCTAGGTGTGGTCGACCAGAGACCAGATACCGGATGGAGTTGGGTAGCCAACTCTATGGATTGATTTCAGATGCGGGCATCAGGCCCGCTCATTAAAGAGAGATAGAGGGTGATGATAGATTGATACGGATGTGGAGAGGCATGCCGCGTGACATGTACATCCTGATGCAAAATTTATGTAACACCCCCAAGTTCTATGCTTTTCAAATTAGACATTTGAACATAAATCCATAGGGGAGTGGACCCCAATGGATTTTTATTGTGTGGATGTGGTTAATTTTGTAATTATGAAAAATAAATAAAATAGTATGTATGCATTATGACCAAAAAGAGAATTGAGATCACTTGCCAAAATCCATGAGGATGGATAAGGCAACAAATCCCCAAAAAGCTTTCAAAAATCCTTGAAAGAAATTTATTTAGATTTAAGGAGAAATCTAAATTTCCCCAATGAAGAGGAGTAGTTGGGAAGAGGTGAGAAAAGCTGGAAACGCTGAGGAAAAGCTTAAAGCAGCTTTAAAAGAATCCCAAAATGGGAAGCATATCTCGAGGAAAGAAAGCATCTGCTTTGGCGGGCCCAGCAGAATTAGAAACAGGCTTTGGGGAGAGCATAGCTTAAATAAGCTGCTCTAGAACAGATTGAGGTTAGTCTGTTATTGGAGGATCTCAGCTTGGGGGTGAGTTCTGGAGATAGACGAACTCTACGGTTGGGAGGACTGGTCATAGTATCGGTATGCATGCATAATTTTGGAGATTTAATTCAGTCTGTATTAAATATATCAATGGGTTATGAATTGTGATGTTATGGTTCATTATGCAAGTTATGAATTGTTATGTTATGGTTCATTATGCACATTTTATATTGATTATTTGTTCAGTTACTCATGTAATTGCAAACTAGAGCTATTGATAGCAGAGATAAATGGTTGGATTATAGGGACGAGTACCTTGTAGTAATGAAGTAGAGATGATAGATTATTTGAACATTTAATCTCATAACAATGTACAGGTGTAGCTTTTTGTCTTTTAAATGAATATTTATTTGCTGTGGGTATAAACAGAAAATGTTAGCAAAACAGTAACCAGGAACAACAAGTAGAAAACCACTAAACCTGTCATAATAGTATTGATGGCAGTAGAATGATCATACTGAAATGACAAGGATTGAAGAACTCAGAAGTGTACCGTTTTATTTCATGGAAGTTTAATTATGTGAAACAAAAATTTAAATCCTAACTAAGAACGAGGAACTAAATCTAGAGAGTGTAAAATATCAACTTCGGTTTCCTTACTCCTAGTTGATTGGAGAAAAATTTCTAAATCCTATATTTCCAAGGGAAGAGTTTAAGAGGCATCAGAATTGAAAGTATATTGAATAATCATAACAATAATATAAGGGCAGAGCCCTACAGTTACCTGTGATAAAATTATGGGTAAAGGAAGATTGTAAGCCTATTTAAAAATACTAAGAAAAGGGCATCTAATTACCTTCCCTATAAACTGCTGAAGAAGTAGTTGGAGCAACGGAGGTTAACCGAATATAGATAGATGTATATGTGGATGCGTACATCTATACCTTGATGTTGAACTTTATGATTATGGATGCTGAAAAGTCTATAAGTCTTGCAAACTGGAAAGTTTGAGGAAGGGCCTATTGATCAGCTAGAGTTGGAAAAAACTCTGAAAAACTGACCTGCGAAATACAAACTAAAATATATGAATACATAAGTCAACTAGAGGGACTGAGAAGAGGGGAGGTCAAGTTCAAAAATTCTTATGGAAATTCTTATATTCCCATGGCGGCCTATAATTACTAAAAAGAAATTAAATATCAGATAACAGTATAAATTTGAAATTGATTCAATAGAAAATTTTTGAATGTTATCTGGTGCATAAATCAGAATATATTTGAAGTTTTATGTTATTTATTTCAGACTTGTGTAGGTGAGAAATGGAAGTTAAAACTGATTATTTAATTTCCAGATTACATATAACTATCCTTGAAATTGTTTTAATTGAACGAGGTTGAAGTTTTAATGAAGTATGTAGTCCATGCATTTAAACAAAATTGGTCTAGTAGAAAATTTTGAGTGCTAGAGTTGCATGAGAGAAGGCTGGGAAGAACCATCTCCCTGAATCTCTAAATCTGCGATGGATTTAATCCGAGGATAGGTATCTTCCAACATTTTTAATGAACATAGTCTTAAATAAAACTTCTAAAAACCAATATAAGCTTTAATTTTGCATAATGAAATGAGAAAGTATTTCTGGTAGAAAAGTAGCAGATGTTTCAGGAATTACAAGTCTAAATGCTATAATATATTATGCAAGATTTAATGATACAAATCTGTTAAAGTGGAGGCCTAGCAAGATCTTCTTGATGATGGAAATCAGCTGCTGAGATATTGTGGAGTTCTCCGCTTGTAAGATTCATATCGAACCGCCCCCATGTTCTATTGGTTCTCCAACAGAGGGAGAATAATACTGTCTAAAGAAGTCATCTTCACTCTGATTATCACATATCAGACAATCGACATCCTCCGACACAAATTTCAGATTAAAAACACTTCAGATTTTGTATAATTGTAGATCAGAAATCCATAGAGTAGAAACTCCAGAAACTCTAAACCAAGGTCGGTTTAAATCTGAAGTTACTTAGCCTCTGCAGATGATAAATTATTGTTTTGTTCCCTGTAGGCACAAAAGTGATATTATATGCTTATGTGTATGCTAGAAAACCATTATAGCAGAACTAAAAAGTTACATGGTACAAATACAAAAAGAAGAAAGTAAGAACATTAGAATATGACATTCAAAATTGTGCTAGAGAAAGAGTAACTCTACTTTATAGGATTTTTATAATGGTTATAAGTGTATATATTTCACTTCTAAATCTACCTTTAGTCCTTGACTCATGTATCATAGCCAAAGATTTAATTTATAGTTAAGGACCTCTATTCAAGCACTGTCGAATATATATATATGAGAAAAAAATATATATATATAACAGCGTAATAGCTCTTATAGCATCCTGCATGCACATATTAATTCTAATTCTACTTTTAAACCTTGAAATAAAGATCCTAGTCAAGAGACTTAAGTTAAGTCTACAATATACTATCAAATGAACTACTGAATAAATGTAGATGCTTTAAAAACATTAAATAAGTGGTTAGCTCTAACTCCATAGATCCTTTTCACATTGATTACAAATGCAATATGGATATACGACTCCTATAGATATATATAGGAAGGAACCATATATGTAAACTGGAAATATATGAATCAAAAGAAAATAATAGAACATAAGAGCCCTGAATTATAACAATAATCATACATATGTATATGCATTAAAAAAAACCCAACTATAAAACCCACGAGTGGAACCAATAACTCTTTATAACCACGACTATAAAAGAATATTTGGGTGAGGAAAACATATGGGGAAATCTAGATTATGCCGAGAGTAGGTATAGGTAAACATGAATATATATAATATGAAAGGTACGAAGACACAATTAAATCAATCATTATAACAGTGTAGTAAAGCAGTGATTGGAACCGCCATGAAGCGCAGTGATTGGAACAGGCATGATGCGCCATATAGATATTTTGTTGAATGTGCAACGTAGTTACACAGAGTTATTGTAGTTATCAAATTTTCCGGTATAAAGTCTAATTCACGGAAGTGCCACGGTCAACCAACTTTAATAAACCCTGCAACGATATTGCAGCTCAAAATTAAAAGAATGGAAAATGCCATGATAAAAGTGGGAAAGTAAAAAACGACGAACTCGTTGGGTCTTTGCTAACAGGGTTAGAATAATTTAATCTAACACGAAAATCTCACGCGCATAAGATGCATATAATTTTCAGCTATGAGTAAAAGGGCGTAGCCACTTCGGCGCCACATTAAAATTTCTTGGACCAGAGATACGCCGTGGGATCGGCTAAGATTGGGCATAGAAAAAGAATCCAATTCTCATTTCATGCGGCAAATAGAATTGGGGTGCCTGCAGTTAGAAACCAGAAGGTATTCGCGAAAATTTCAATTCCAGAGTAAATAAAAAAACTAGAATATGTATCAATAAAAACAAATAGAGAGTAGCGAAAAATTTTAAATAAACGCCTGAACTGTTAGCTGCGAAGGATTGAGACTGGACTATTTATTTTCTTACAGTCGAAATCCACATAGCGTTTTCCACGGACAAACCTACGCCTCATTCTTTACATGAACTGTGAAATATGACTATTTCAGAAAAAATACAAATGTGGGGCTTAGCCATACTAATATTGTGCGAAGGCAGTAATAGAGTTACCAACTAAAGATAAACTGGAATTTGCCATCTAAAACCCAAGGAACGAGATCAATCAGATTCTTATAGTGTTGGTCTCGAGCTGTAAGCTGCAATGGAATATGTAACAATCAGCTCGGCTTTATGCTCATGGTGGCTGTATCGTCTAGCCCCATACCTGTCATTATCAAAAACCAAGATCAGTCCATGGCAGGCGTTCTCTTGAATGTCTGTTGGATTGGTGGCCTCACTCTTGCTGGCCTCTGTGTTGCCATGCGGTCTTCGTTTCGAGCCCCGGGGCGGGGGGGGGGGGTTGCATGGACAGGTAAGATACAGAGAGGTGAGAAGAGTATTCCAGGCCGCGAGGTTGGCCCGTAGTTGGGAGCTTGATGCAAATAACAATGAGCCTCGTGCACCGAAATCTTGCTGAGCTCGCTTCTCGTTATGGGGCCACGAGGCTCATGGCGTTGAGCCTCGGGTCGAGTTTGTTCAGCTCCGCCCACATCTACAAGCAGCTGCGTTGAATAACAAAAACCTGTGGCGAAAGACCTGTAAACAAAAACCCTTATTCGCAAAATTGAGGGAATTTCATTACCCTGTACAAGTATAAACCTGATAAGGTTAGAGTATTGAGGAATTATAGTATGAAAAAAAAAAAAACAACACAACATGAATAAACTGAATAAACTTCCAGATCTGAACGAATAACGAAATATAAACAATACGACCCTGTGGGTCTGAAAGCTATGAGAGAAAAAAAAATATATGAAGAAGACAGGCAAATGAAACGAGGTAATGATAAACGGGGGTTTAAAAAAAAAAAAAAAAGACGAACCGCCCTCCAACGATCACTACCCCACAGCGGTACATGATGCAGCGATGCTGGTCGAAAGTATATAGAAAAAAAAAAAAAAAAACGTAAACCCTAAACGGCCATAACCAGGTATTTCACGAGATCCCGAGGGGGATTTGATAATCTTAGCGTATAGAACACGCGGTAACAGCTCAGTGTAGTCGTTTTACGCAACCCTAAAGGCTAAGTACATCGCAGGTGATAGTCGGCCGCAACCGCTGCGATCTGTCCCTGACGAGATAAACCCGATCACTGGGCCTCCCAACTGGTGTTGACACCTGCCGAGTTCAGCATGCGGAAGTACAGGGGTTGGAAACCCCATATTCTCGAAATAATAGAAATCCACTTCAACCTGTACCCGGGAAAATCTCAGCGCATGGGCGTGAGACACGTAGGGTTTCCTACCTCCCGAGATGGGTTGATGGGCTATGGTGAGTCCTCGAACAGCAGCATGCGGTACACTGCGTGGCAGGTTCACTATCCGAACACTCCAGTGCAATGATACACGTTAGTAACTGACATACGAAAAAAAGAAACTTGTTAATACTGGCGGGTGAGAAAACAACGATGGGCTATTGCCGATTTTATTCATATTGCCGTAGTGATTCATAAAATATCGATTTTGAAATAACAAACCGGAGAAAGGTTTATTTAACGTTGATTATATGGTAGAAGCATATCTACACACCCCGTGAGGTGCGTAAAGGTTTCATAGGTCAATTATGTATATAACGATTATAATCATAATTGATGTGAACATTAAGGGGTAATATACCCATTTATTTCATTGGGTGAAATTAAATAATAGTTAAATGATTTGTATCATGGGAATCGAAAGGGGTAACATATACATTTCTTACATTATATGTAATTAAATAGTAGTTAAAGGCTTTTGTACCATTGGAGTTGAAAATGGTAATGTATCCATTTTATGTTGGGGGGTGTAAAGGAAGATAAGATAATTTTAGAAGAGGTGGATTTTAATTAAAGTAGAATTTAAATTTTAAATTAAAGAGGTGGATTTTAAGTCGAAGTTTAATTTAGTTTAATAACTTCAGAAGAGGTGGATTTAGTTTAATTAAAGTGGATTGGAGTGAATAGGAATAATTATATAAAAAAAAAAAATTTGAGGTGTTACAAGTTAAGGAATAAACCCTTGTTATTAAAAAGGAGATTTTAAAATCTTAAGTTGATGTCATGGGGTTCTTATCTAAGATCGGTAAAAGGATGGCATATTATTATGGAAAGTGAAGAAC
The DNA here is from genome assembly GCA_034641835.2 of Pinus albicaulis. Taxonomy (NCBI): domain Eukaryota; kingdom Viridiplantae; phylum Streptophyta; class Pinopsida; order Pinales; family Pinaceae; genus Pinus; species Pinus albicaulis. The sequence goes on from CM076572.1 coordinate 844,476,574, forward strand.
TTAATAGAAACATAAAATATCGTGTGGAGGTTGTGAAACATAACCCCCTACTAAGTTATGACTAGATGTCGATGTATAACATGGCATGTGAAGTGAATTATAAAAAGAGACGAGTTAAACTATCGGTTTTACAATTATTATCGAGAAAGAATATCTCTAAGAAGAAATGTTATAAATAAGGTTGGATAATTGGATGATCATTCCAACTAGAAATATACATCATGAGTTAAGAGAAGAGGTGAAATGAGAAAGATTACAAGCACTTATGTAAGTATAAGTCAACGTAACCAATAAATATTCAAGGTCGAAAGTTGGGATGATAGATATATAATTATTATAATGGCTTTGAATTAACACATAATTTCATATGTGACATATGAAATTTAGATTAGTATATATATGGAATGGTTGTTGAGGAATTTTAAAAGAAAAATTAATACACCTATAGACCCCAGTAGAGTGTGATGGAATTGAGTATAAATAATTATGTGGGCAAGAATATATATCTATAGGGAAATTAACCTTCAGGATAAGGTTAAGAAAGGGATATATGTAATTAAAACTGAAGTTAAAAAGTTGGGAGTGTTAAGACAACTAAATTAGAATTTTATTAATATTCATTATAACAATAAATTGATTAAAAGCATGAAAAAGATATAAATGAATAATTGTGGGGTGATATATGTTCCTAAAAATGTTATATAATACTATGTGTTACCATAGTTATTGGAAAAAAGAAGAAGAAGGAAAGTTTATATTGGAACATATAGAGAAAGGTGGATAATAGAAAAATGACAAGTTATATTTAATAGAGGTATGTTGAATATAAGTCGTAAATTCTTAAATTACTAATTAAATATATATATATATATATATATATATATAATAATAATAATTATCATGAGAAATGATAGATTAAAAATGAAACAAATTGCACGTGGCACATAAGTTAAATCTACAATTAACATTATAAAAATAAGTGACCTTGTTATATGTTATAATGTTAACCCTGTTGAGTTGTATGAATATAATATCTTCATACATGTTAATTTAATTCAGTTCGTAAATTTCAAACTTTATACCCACGGGATTTAGGGAGAAGAAATAATTCACTGGGGAATATTAAAAGTGAATTCACCTTAAAAGCTGCAAGTAAAGTGGAAGGACATATTTTCCATATGGTCGAATATTATTACTCTAATTATGGTTAAAGGAGTAATAAACACTATTGTGGTAGATTAAGTGGTAAAAGTATAATGTGAAAAAAAAAAAATTTAAATGTATAAATTATGGTAATTCTTTGAAAAAGGGGAAACTGTGTCAAATTCCATTTTGACATTATCAAGTAGTAATACTTGTGAATGTGATGAATGATAGTAATTACATGCATTCACACTATAAAATTTTGATGGTGTAAATTTTATGTAATTTTCCTGAGTCTTAAATTCAAAGATAGGGGAAATAGTGTGAAATCATATAGCTACCAAAAGGAAAATAAAAATAAAAATGAGAAGGTACTGGAAGTACAGTGATGAACTGAGAAAGGGTAAGCATAATCATGCATATGATACAATTGTTTTCTTTCATTTATGAGTACTAATGAAAAGTTGTAAAATTGTTTAGCCAAGTGTGTAACAGGAAATTGTGCACTCTGGAAACAAGGAGAAAAAAGGTGAAGATAAATCACCTAGAAAATCGAGAAAAGCTGAACTGGACCAAGTTGAGTGAGGAAAGAATCTCACTGAAAAACAAGAAAGGATAAGTAGTGTACTAAAAGTGCACTAAACTATTATGAACCTGAACGGTTTGACTAATAACTGAATTTACAGAATGTTGTTGTGGATTATCAATTGTATGTACCTGACATTACTTACATTGGTATGAATTGTGGACAGAGAAAACAGAATAAAAGATGTTCTAGACAGACTTCTTGCAAAGAAGTAGGAAGAAAATCAACTGCATAAAGCAGGAAAGTACTCTGCTGGAAACTAAGCAAGCACGAAGAAGAAATCTTCGTCAAAGTTGAAAAAGTCAACGTTAAAGTGTAACACCGAGGAAGGTGTTGGAAAGGGGGAAACTAATGGCTTATAAACTAGCCTTACCCTTGCCTATTAAATTTCATGATGTGTTTCATATCTCCTTGTTGGAAAAATATAATTTTTGTACATGATGCTTCTCACATTATTGATTGGAATGTGGTCCAGGTGGAACCAGAAGAGGAATTCCTTCCAGAGCCGCTTCAATTCTGAAAGCGGAAAAAAAAAAGCTACATGGAACGGTGAAGCTGAGATGATGGAAAAGCATTCATAATTATGTTCAAAATAAACTAAGTAGATAGTTGTCAACACCGAGGACGGTGTTTATTTTCAGAGGGGGAATATGTAACACCCCCAAGTTCTATGCTTTTCAAATTAGACATTTGAACATAAATCCATAGGGGAGTGGACCCCAATGGATAATTATTGTGTGGATGTGGTTAATTATTTATGAAAAATAAATAATTAACATTTTGTATGCACTATGACCAGATGAGAAATTGAGATCACATGCCTAATCCATGAGGTGATGGAAAAGGTAAAGACTTTCCCCAAAATCTTTCAAAAATCCTTGAAAGAAATTATTTCTAATTTAGATTTTTGAGGAAAAATCTAAATTCCCCAATGATGAGGAAAGTAGTTGGGAAGAGGTAAAAAGTTGGAAAAGCTAGAAAAGTAGAAAGCAGCTTTAAAGTCCCTAAATAAGGGAAGCCTAGGCAAACAGGAATAAAGCATCCTGAAATTCTGGACGCAGAATTAGAAACAGGATTTGGGGAAAGCATAGCTTAAATAAGCTGCTCCAGAACAAATTGAGGTTAGTCTGTTCTTGGAGGATCTCAGCTCGGGGGTGAGTTCTGGAGATAGACGAACTCTACGGTTGGGAGGACTGGTCATAGTATCGGTATGCATGCATAATTTTGGAGATTTATTTAAGTCTGTATTAAATATATCAATGGGTTAGGAATTGTGATGTTATGGTTCATTATGCAATTTATGAATTGTTATGTTATGGTTCATTATGCAAATTTTAGATTGATTATTTGTTCAGTAACTCATGTAATTGCAAACTAGAGCTATTGATAGCAGAGATAAATGGTTGGATTATAGGGATGAGTACCTTGTAGTAATGAAGTAGAGATGATAGATTGTTTGAACATTTAATCTCATAACAATGTACAGGTATAGCTTGTTGTCTTTTAAATGAATATTTATTTGCTGTGGGTATAAACAGAAAATGTTAGCAAAACAGTAACCAGGAACAGCAAGTACAAAACCACTAAACCTGTCATAACAGTATTGATGGCAGTAGAATGATCATACTGAAATGACAAGGATTGAAGAACTCAGAAGTGTACCGTTTTATGTCATGGAAGTTTAATTATGTGAAACAAAAATTTAACTCCTAACTAAGAACGAGGAACTAAATCTAGAGAGTATAAAATATCAACTTCGGTTTCCTTACTCCTAGTTGATTGGAGAAAAATTTCTAAATCCTATATTTCCAAGGGAAGAGTTTAAGAGGCATCAGAATTGCAAGTATATTGAATAATCATAACAATAATATAAGGGCAGAGCCCTACAGTTACCTGTGATAAAAGTATGTGTAAAGGAAGATTTTAAGCCTAGTTAAGAATGCTAAGAAAAGAGCATCTAATTGCCTTCCATATAAACTGCTGAAAAAATAGTTAGAGCAACGAAGGTTAACCGAATATAGATAGATGTATATGTGGATGCATACATCTATACCTTGATGCTGAAACTTTATGATTATAGATGCAAACTGGAAAGTTTGAGGAAGGGCCTATTGATCAACTAGAGTTGGACAAAACTCTGAAAACTGATCTGCGAAATACCGGATAACAGTATAAAATTTAAATTGATTCAATAGAAAACTTTTGAGGTTATGTTATGTGGATAAAAAGCTGGGTCTGGGAGACGTGACAATTTCATAGGAGCTACAAAAAATTTTACGTGATTGAGGAGCATTGTCCGTAGCTATAGGCGTAGTCGAGCTACAGCACGTGATGGTGGAAAGTCTACCAGCATCCACTTAGATGCATCTCGTGATTGTCACCTCGCAGCGCACCTGATGATCTGCATGAGGCTCCACTGCCAGCATCTGACACTAGTCATCATGCAAATGAGGCTGGACCATCGGCCACATCCAGTCAGCAGCCTGCAGCATCCACCATGAGTACTAGTCATGATCATCATGAGCAGGCTGGACCATCGACCATCGAGGCTGCAGTACTATTGACTGAGAAGGTCGCCTTCACTACTAATGCGCCTCATATTGATCATGTTGTACTACCACCAGCGGATGCATCCATCAGTACTAGTGATCATCATGATCATGAGCAGGCTATTCGACCATCGACTATTGAGGCTGCACCCATCTTTACTGAGCAGGCCGCATCGACTTCTACTAGTGTTATTGATCATGTTGTTATACTAGCACCAGTGCTTGATCCATGACATGACTTATATTACAGCTGTATATTTTTAACATTATTCAGTTATATATACATATATGGTCCATGTATTTTATGTTCATGTTGCAGTTGTACTTAATTTTAATGTTGATGATAATCGTGATGTGGCGCATATTGTTAGTCATGTTATATATGTTCATTTAATGTTTAGCTTGCAGATAGATGTGTATATGTGATAGGCGCATGAGTTATTTGACATTATATTGAGATGTATATTTGATGTTTGTGTTGTGATAATGTTAATATATAATGTTAATTTGATATTAATTGAATGTGTTTATTAGTCGAATATGATGTTTGTACGATGGTTATCATGATCGTGATGATGTTTATCCATTAATTTAATATTATTAAATTACCATGATATTTATTAAATATTATGTCGTGAATGTAATTGTAATTTAAATTTTAATTCTATGTAAAATTGTAAAATTGTATTTGTATTTGTACTAATTGGAATTTTAAGTGTAATTGTATGTAAAATATTTATTAATGTAAAATTTTAATTGTAATTGTAATATTCAATTTATTCTAAAATGATTGTAATTGTATATATGAAAAATTGTAAAATTGTAATTGTAATTGTATTTGTAATTGTAATTTTAATTGAATTGTATGTAAAATATTTGTAAAATTGTAATTGTAATTGTAAATGTAATTCTATGTAAAATTGTAAATGTAATTGTATTTGTAACTGTAATTTTCATTGAATTGTCTATAAAATATTTGTAAAATTATAATTGTAATTGTAAATGTAATTATATGTAAAATTGTAAATGTAATTGTATGTAAAATTAAAATTCTAATTCTAATTCTAATCGTAATTCATGTATGTGAAATTAATGTAAAATTGTAATTGTAATTTTAATTAGAATTGTAATTGTAATTTTAATTAATGTAATTTTATGTAAAATTTTAATTTGTAAAATTTTCATTCTATTAATGTGAAAATTTTAATTGTATTAATGTGAAATGATTTTATTAAAATATTTAAATTCGTAAATTTGAAAATAATTGTAAAATAACAAATCTAGAAAAATACGAATTTTTGTAACATAAAGTTTAGAAAATAATGAAAATAAATTCATGTACTTTATAATTATCATTATTTTATTATGATCTTACAAAAAAAACAAAAAACTTTAAAAATTTCGGTGCGCTTATCATCCTAACAGGCCCCGGTGCGTCGTATTAATAAAACGCACCGGTGTGTCGCATTTACGTGCACCGAAAATGAATAAACACAAATAAAAAACGCAAATGTATTTTTTTTAAGTTAAAAAAAGCGGCAATTTGAAAAATCGGAGGCAAAATATTTTCGAAAATCTAATTTGATAACATAATTCTTTAAATACTAAACACTTTTCATTATTTCACTATTTTTCTAAAAACTTTCAGTCATATTTTTGCAGGAGAGCAAGAGGGCACTATGGATGGAGAAATACGTTCAAACAGAATTATTCAAAGTATCAGAAACAAAAACTCTCTTGATTAAAGCCGTTTATCATAGAATTTCAAACGATTTCGTAATTAAATTTAATTCTTTTTTTTACATTTTCTTGCAGTTTTTTATTTTTTCCTATAGTTTTATCCATTTTTACCCTGAACCCTTCATTTTTTTGTTTTTTCCCTTTCTTTTCCCTGTTTCTGTGATTTTAGAATTAGGGTTTTTTATTTTAGATTGACGTCCAACCCACAAGATGACTTGCATAATCGGATCCCAATCCATTCGGCCATTGCGTCAATTTTTGAAAAAATGGATTTTTCTTTATTAGTGCGCCCTGCGTATGCCACCGCACCGGTGCTCTATATTATTAGAGGGCACCGGCAAGTTTTGTGTCGTAAAAAAATGAAAACATGTTTTTAAATCCATCGGCCAAATCTGAAATAGGGCACCGGTGCTCTGTTTAACTAGGAAAGCACCGTACAGTGTATTACACTGTTTTGGTGGTGCATTTGTAATACCCTGCACACCGTTAGGTCTATTACACTTTTTTTGCGATGCGTTTATAATATCGAACGCACTGTATAGTGTATTATACTGTTTTGCGGTGCGTTGTGTGTATTATGAAAGGCGCGCCAGTGTCTGGAGATTTATTCTCTACTTGAAAAAGTTGAGAATTTATTTATAAATATATTAATGAATGATATGCTATAGGTTTCATATTGATAAATAAATGATTGACAAGATATCAAGTAACAAAAATACTGTTAACACATCAAGAAAAGAAAAAAATGCAAGTTCTTTTTAAATTCTTTATAAAAAATATTATTTTTGAACTATATGTAACTTTAACTAATATGTATTGTTTACTGTGTATCATGCAGAGCCACAAAATGATGAAGCTCGATATGATTATTTCTGATCTATGACTAGAAGAGCGTAAAATTTTAATGGAAAAATCAGAAAAATATGAATCAAGTGAATGAAACAATACTATCGATCCAATATGAGTTTATTTTTTTAATTATCATTAATAATATACTTAAAATTATTAGATAACATGTGTCAAAAAGTATACTAATTCACATCTGTTTAATGTTCTGCAAGGACCAACAACTCAGAAAATGAATGTTGTTCTAAGAAAAAGAAAAAAATAGAACATGCAAAAGAAAATGAATTGCTCCTTGTCTCATCTCGAGTGGTGCTAGAAGTTAACGAAAGGGGGAATTTTTTTTACAAAATTTTGAGGGATCTAGTGGAACGATTACAACAACGTGCTTCAAATGTAATATGTAATCATTGAATTTTTCGATCATTAGGTACAATAAATAAGCAATTTAGCATTAAATATTAATTTTCAATAATTCTCTTGCAGAAAAGAAAAGAAAATGGAACCCATTCAGCACATAAAACAGGACGACAAGGAAGAAAATGGTTGATCTCTAAGTTTGTGAGTAATTTTTACTTCCTTATAACAACGTAACTAGATTTGATTTTTGTATTTTTTAAGTTGTTTTACAAAAATCATCATTGAATGTCTTCAAACCGGTGCTAAAATACAAAGAAGAACCATCAGATGAATTGATTGAAATTGGGTTAAATATGGGTTGTGAGTATATGTTGGCATATCAGAATTTAATTGTATAATTTGTAAGAATCTATCGATCTTGTTTTAATTAGCTCCTTCTATAATTAATAGAACAAAAACATGTTTTACATTAAATATATGATTTTTTATGGAGTATAAAACTTGCAGGAAACAAAGTATGGAACTATGCCAACAGATGAAATTTTCAAAGATGGCATGGTACATGGTTTTGAAAGAATGTGTATAGTTTATGAGTCAATTGTTGCTATGGTACATCATTTTTCTTTTCAATATACATTGATGTATATTATTTAATATTGGAATTTTCATTATTCTCACCAATGTATATACACTCATTTCAGTTTATTTTTATGTTTGTAGATGGAAAGTGAAGAAGAAGAAAACAATCAATGTCGTGAACACAACATTCCTGAAAATAATCCAAGCCATGGAAGTACCTCTAGTAGTGACATCAATTCAAGCGAAGAATGATGATCACTATGTACTTTGGATATCAAAGAAAGTCGTTTTATTTTTTGAAATATGTATGTGAGATCAGAAATTTTTTTTAATGTAATGGACATAGTGTCCTGATTGAAAGACAAAGGGATACGAATAATTGTCCCATTTTGTATGATAAAGATTGTCTTATATATATATATATATCTATATATATATAATCATAAAATATGTTTTAATTTATTCTATTGTGTTCTCCATTGTCGCTATTGCGTTCTCCATTTTCATTCTCAAATGCAATAATTAAAATTTAATTCATATGAATATTGTTATAATATTGTATATATGTGTCGAATTTTGATGAATAATGAATTTAAAAAAACCACAATAATTTTGACATGATATAACAAATTAATCCAATCAGCACATTCAAATGCATTAATAAAAATGTAATTAATATGAATATTGTTATAAGATGTGTTGACTTTTGATGAATAATGAATTTAAAACAATCACAATAATTGGACTATTAGAGGTGGATGTTTCTAAAAAAACAAAATGAAAACATGTGCGTTTATGTGTTTATACACACCGGTGCATTTATGATTCTATGGGCACTGCACTAATACCGGTTCAAGTTATAAATATCGGTGCGTTTGTGTGATAATGTGCACCAGGGCGTTTATGTATCTATAAGCACTGGTGCATTTGTAGATTCCATGTGAACTGCACGAATACCGATACCAATTATAAATCTTGACTTCTTTTAGTGATACGGAGCACCAGTGCCTCATAAAGATACATGCACTGGTGCACTTATATGACCTATGGGCACCGCTCAAATCCCAAGACCAATTAGAATGACCCCGTGCGTTTTACCACAAATACCAAGCCTAGTGCTATTGTTTTCCTTAATTGCCCGGTGCATTCTCCTTAGACCACCTCGGTGCGTTTTCTACCGATACGCACCAGTGCGTTAAAATCTGATAAGAGCATTGATGAAAAAACATCCGTGATAACCTCCGACCGCCCATTTTTTTTTAGTTGTGTTTAATTTCCATTGAAATCTCCGCCAAAACCTCTGTTACCATAAACGAATGTGGTAGCATATGTTTTTTTGAAAATTTTGGCCAGTTTTATAACACTAAAAACTTCCTTTATAACCTCCGCTAGAGGGTATTTTCCTTGTAGTGAAATTAGTATATAACTACTCCTACCCCACTGGTCTCTGCAACAAAAAGGAAATTGAAAATTTTAGTTCTGCTTGAATTATCAAGACAGGTGAAAGAAAAAGAGGATGATGTTGATACTGAGACGTTCAAGTGGGAAATAGAATAGCTAAGTAAAGAGATGCAAAAAGCAATCGATGACATTAGGAAAAGGGCTTTAGGAGCACAGACCCGTAGAATAAAACATAGTTTCACAGAGGGGAGACCAATAATGATAATTGGTACATAATTTGCTCTATTATATGAACAATCTCAATCAATAGAAGTTGGAGAACTTAAATACATAGTTCCCATATATGAACCTTCATCTATTTCTTCTACCGAGTTTTAAACAAATACTCTAAAACCCACAGTCATTCAGAAAAAATTAGGAGAGAATCAACATATGTTAGGAGCCTTGAATTATTCCCTAGCTATTAATTTGGGGAAATAATGAGATATGGATGCTATCAACCTGCATCGACAATTAGGAGATATTTTCGCTATGAGATTACTTGATTAAACAACATAAAATAGAAATATGCATGAAATGTTTGAAAAATTATATGACCAATTACATATAGCATAGATAACTCTCAGAGCTAGGAAAAATTGGATTAAAGAATTAGAATATATAGTGATTTGGTAGTATGGTCAACCTAGTGAAATCACACCCATTAGAATTTTGCTAGAAGAAAAATTGAAGGAAATCGAAGGCCTGTATACCATTCTGAAGATACCATATTATGACCCACGTGTTTCAATCCAATGTTTCCAAAGGAAGGAAGAGGCCGAGACAGAACTGCGAAAGATGGAGACATACTTGCAACTTAAGGACGAATAATTTGAAGAAGTGCTTAGAAAAATAGAAGTTTTGAAGGACGAATCCCATGAAAAAAGAGGAGTTCCACCTCCATATTATAGTAGATTATTAATTTAAAATCGATCATGCCCTCAATACTTACCAATCATATGAAGTTGAGGACTCAAAGCTCCTACACATCAAAATAAATCAACTAGAACAAGAAATAGAAGAGGCCAAGTCAGAGGAAAAAATAGATGAACATAGAGGGGAAAGTTTAGTGAACCATGAAAATGATGAGATTGAATATATTCATATCACTCTTAAATAAATACATGTTGAGGTTAAAACTTTACATTAGATAATTAGAGTTAACCTGATAGGAAAATAGGTTTTGATACAAGCTAAAGAAGATATATGGAGGTAAACCAAATAGAAAATCCTACATTAAGGGCTTATGTGGAAATCCTCTCTGAATTTTAGAAGGGAATCATTAAAAGAACCTATAAGAAAAGAGAACAACTATAGTCTTAGAGGAAATATTAAAGGACATTAATTCACTCATCAATTTCATCAAAAACTTAGAATATGAAACACTAGCAGGATTGAGTTTTCCTTCAAGAGATCAGTGCATTTTTTCCCTTTGTATGTTGCAGGAAAATCATACTGTGATGCAGCTTATTTGGGAAGGATTTTAGAAAGTCTATAAGGAAATGGATCATTTAACAATTGACTGGATTTATCTCAGGATATTTGGCATGCCTTCATATTGGGGAAAATAAATTTGGCTAATATCCCATGAGGAATTTTGTGACTAATTGAAAAATATAGAGCAAGACCTTACTTTCCTAGCCATACAAGGAGAAGAGTTAGTTTCACCAACTACAGTGTTGAATTCTCCTTGTAGTGACTACCATTTTAGGTGGAATTAAAAGTATGATACAAAATTTTCCTATGCCACAGTTCTAGATCAAATATTTGTTATTCATGGTCATAAGAAAATAAAAAAATGTGCCCTGGTTATTAGTCAAAGAATGGGATAATCTTACTAAGGTCACAAATAATTTAAAAACAAGTATTACTATGGAGCATATGTATTCAACAACTCAATAAGTACATCATGTTCCACAGATGCAATCGATAATAGATAAACTGAAGGATTATAGTGATATTCCCTTAATCACCACTCAAACACTAGTGTTCGGGATGTCTGGGGCCCTATTGTAGGTTGATAATTCTATGCCTCAACATCGTGGAAAAATACCTAGTTGAGAACTTAAAGCAACTACTTTTTCATTTGGAATAGTGGCTTGACTAGGATTATGTGACCAATGTCCATTAATTAAGATATGAAATGAGGATGATATATATATATATATATATATATATATATATATATATATATATAATTTTAAGGCTAATTATGTGAATCAAACTAAGTGATAAAGAATAAAAAAACTTAAATTATCTAACATGGGAAAGATTTTTCTATATATATTATGTTAAGAAATATCTCATACATAACATGAAAAATATAGATCATAAAATAGTTTATGAGGTTAAGATATATAATGATAAAAAATTTAATCAAATAGTTAATTAAATTAGCTATTGAAGTTATTCGAATATATAAGATTTTGTTGTTCATTCATATACTTGTAATATTGTAACCACACACATCAATAGTGATAAATTCCGGATTGTTTGCAGAAAAATATATGAATAAACACAATTAAAATAACCATTCAACTCATATGCACAACAATAATACAAATATAGTTGTACCCAATATATTTATCCAAAGATGACTTGAATCTAAAGTAGTGAAAACCAAAATATCTCTTGCAAAAATTTAGAGTTCTTTCTTCATATCCATGAAGGGGATTTATAGTTTTTAATGAGAATACACACTAATCATAAATTATCATAAAATACTAGAGTGGTTTAACAAACCATCCTTAAAATAACGTAAAATAAAATAATATATTTCAGTTGTAACAACATGACTATGACTGAGATGAAGGTTTTTCTCACATTTGTTTTCGATGTTCACATGTATATGTCATTAATTTTAATTTGAGTGGATGATGAGGCAAGATACACATATGTCGTGTAAATATTGTGTCGGTGAGTGCTGGAAGGAGATTCGTAGTTGTGTTGGACACACACCTCAACATGAGTCACGGACTATGATGTTTAACCAGGTAATGTGAATGGAATTAGAGGTCAACCTTTGACAGATTCTTGATGCTTTCAGCCTTCCTTTTTGATAAATATTAAAACGATTTGGTTAACAATTTAACTTCAGTAAAAGTACATTCAGGAAGTTCTTGGATCAAGTTTTCTTGTAGTATACTATCACTCATAGATTCACTGAGATTGCTGGAAATGTTTGTCACACTGACAATCTCCATTTGAGCATGCTTTATTTTGATTTACCATTCATTTAAAATGATATACTTCTGTGATTATTCAATTCTCCGGAGATCATTTGATCTTCGTGCAACACTATATTTCCATAATATGTAATTACAAATCTTCTCCTCGACCTATTTATAGTATATCCTCAGCTCGAAGAATTAATTCACTAATGAATCACTTGATATGCATAAGTCACTAATAGTTTCCAAATTTATAGGATAAAATGACTTGTTTTTTAGAAAGGAGAGTGTTTACTTCTCCTGCCTCTTTCTTAAATTCAGTTATCTTAGGGTTCACTTTCAACTGCTCAATATTCTGTTCAATTTGTTGGATTTTAGTGTCCATATTTTTCATATTAGCTTCATTTTGAAGCTTTAAGTCATTGAAATTTTTATGAAGCTCTGCAAGATGTTCTTGCCACTATTGTTCAATAATTTTCTTTTCATTTTCCAGTCCCTGTTATAACTGCATGATTCTTTCATATTTCTTAGGATTTGTTTTGCTTCATAAGCTTTGCCAATAATAGCAGTCCCATATGCCCCTACAAACTGTGAGATCCCATAAAGATCTTCTTTGGTATATGCTTGACGATATTTTGAAACTACTTCAAAATAGGCATTATCAGGGACTAAGGTCTAGGGTTGTTCAACTTTGTTTCTTTTTCTTTGTATCCTGACCACAAATCTATGCTTAGGACTATAAAAAACACCAAGAGGAGGGTTTTATTCGATTTTCAAAATTACTTTAGAGGTCAGGAATATTTGGATATTTTCTAAATCATTAGTATCCTAAGCTTTTTTGGAAGCCTCAATAGTGAGCGAGATATTCCCTTTCACTTTAGGGGTCTGTGTAGTATTTTCGTACATTGGAGTCTTCACATATTAAGGCTATTTTTTTTTTATGTCTTGGTTAAATTATTCACATATGTTATCAAATTTTCTCCATGTTTGAGTCTCCTGAGTCTGTGCAGTGGACGAAGAAGTTTTCTTTTTGGCTAGAGATGTATCATTATCTTTTGCTGAACAAGACACAACTTTATCATGTTCTGTATTTTCTTGAGGAATTATGAACAAATCCAAAGGAAAACAAGTTATCCCTTTATTCCTATATTGATTAAACTTACCCAATTCTTCAAAAATAAGTTGTGTTTCTGCTAATTTCTCATTCTTTGTATAGGTAGAAGGCATTTCAAATAAATCATCAAACTTGTCTCACTCATGCATAAACTGTCTAATATTTTCCTGTGCTATGAAATTCTTGGAAGTATCATTAGGATCATATTGTCTATTAGGCATAAATGGGAAATTTAAACATTGAATTTTTGCAATTTCACGAGCAGCGTGCTTGAAATTGTCAAGGGAATAAACACCACAGGAATAGGACAGGTAGGCCACATCATCTTTTTAGCATCTTTCAGAACCTTTGAAAGGCCATTAAAAATGGTTTGGTTAGTTGTTTCTCGAGCTAATAGATTATCAGGAACATAAAGGTGTAACACATCAGGGTTGTAAATACTACAAAGATCCGGATATAAGTAAAGGATTCCTCTCCAAACAATTTCCTTGTTGGTAATAAATCATTGTTATCTTGAGGGGAAAGGCTAGTCGCTTTCTCATCAAAGACATTTTGGTGGATAAGTAGCATAAATACATGGATAATTTTGTATAAATGAGGCTATAATTTGGATTCCCATGGTATTTCATTATAAATATGTATAGGTGTGTTACACAAAAAATTGTCATCCTGACATTCTTCTATGTGTATGAGCTCATTATAACTCATAATTCCTCCTTTGCAAGTCTAACATATCAGTTCCTCATGTCAAGCCTTTAAAATCAGAGAAATGTTCCTAAAAAATCTCCTAAACTTTGTTGTCGCACTTTCTCTCTATCTTGCCTACGGTCCGGCACCTAATGTTCAGCTCTCTTGCGTACCTGAATGCAGTTTATCTGTATTAAAGGTGTGGACTCCTTTAAGATAAAAAATGCGCAAGTAAATTCCAAAAAGCTCAATTAAAGTAAATTCTGGAAGCTTCTAGAATGGATCTTGCGGTGGCAGAACCGCTCTTGTGAGGTGCATGAATCCCTTACCTTATGGAGCTAACCCCTTGATGTGAGGAGCTTATCCCTTTGAAGGAGGATTCTATCCATTTAAACTTGGAACAGAAAACCTCCTCTTTTCCACTATAAAAAGAGGCATTGGGTAGCCTCAAAGGGAGGTCAAGCTTAAGAAGATTTGAGGTTAAGTGCTATTGAGATTTATACTCAGTTAACTAAGACTTTTGTGAGGAGAGATTACATGCCTCTATTTGTCTTGGTTGGAGGAGTGTAGAGCTTATCAAAGTAGAGGAGACTCCTACTTCGGACCCCAGGAAGGCCTGTGCAACATCAAGGCTCAGGTTGTAAGGTTTTCCTTCTTTTGAGATTAATACAAACATACTCATTTTTCTCAATAAGATGTCTGTTCATGGTTTATTTCATAGATTCCTTGATCACTATGATAAGCATGGTTTATGATGATTTCTATACAGGTGCTATGTAATATTTTGCTTGTTTGTGACTGCAGGTTTACGAGGAAAACTCCTTCAAGTGCACGAGGGACAACAATGACTTCAAAACAGCATTATACATACGGTAAGTCTTTTACACCTCTATAGAAATTTTTGTAAACCTTACATGCTTAGAGAAAGATTAGTCTATTTGGTTGTTTGTTGCTAGATACTTTTAGTACTAGGGAGATCGGTCTTGTCCGCAAGAACGATTTATCCGGCAAACAAATTGGCGACTCCACTGGGAAAAGAAACTTGTTGTTTTTGGTTCTCTTTTATATTGATTTGAGGAAAAAAAAATTCCTGGTTTTTGATTGATGGATATCTGCCTGGGTAGCTTATGTTTTCTCTGTTTTTGAAAATTTTGAAATCTTTTAAGTTTTTCTTGAACTTTTCTGGGGACCGCACTTTGTTCTTTTTCACAGTGCGGGCAGTTTTTCACTTTCCTTAGGTAAACAGTGCGGGACCACACCTGTTACTTCTGGAAGCCTGCGGACCCTGTTAAATTTTTTGAAAAAATTTAGATTTCTTTTTTCTAGTTTAGTTTAGATTTGATTTAGGATTCTTAGCATCTACCCAGATCTGTATTTTTCTGTCAAAAATTCTTGTTTCTGAATTTCTTTTAGCAATTCTTCATCTCATTAATCTCCATTAAGTTAATTGGGTTTTTTGAATCTCTTTTTTGAGAAATTTTTAATTTGATTTCCTTTGGTCATTACTTGGAGGTTTGTCTCAGTATTTTCACAATTTTACATCTTTTTGCTTTTGAGGGGGCTAAATTGTGTATGAGGGTTAATCGCCTTTGAGTGTTTTTTGATCTTTGGAACTCTCACCCGATTTTCTTGACATGCACTTGATTGGTTCTTAGATTACATTAGAATCATCTTGTGTTTTAGAATTCTCTTGCATAGATCACATTTGCATAATTAGAATTCTCATTTTTAGAATATAAATGTGAATTGTGCATAGATTACAATTGCATAGTTTACATTCTGAAAAATCAATCATAGATTTAGATCAGTTTTCTTTGATTTAAATTTAGATGTTTTTATGCTTGTTTTAAAAACACAAAAATAAAAAATTGTTTTGGGATTGATTTGCATTAGTTTTTCTTGATAAAAATAGTGCATTAGATAATTTGTTATATTTTCTCTTAGTTATCAATATTTGCATTGTTGGAAGTGAATGGAAACTCTTTCCCTACTTTAGTTAGGATTCATCGAATTGAAAAGATTACATTATCATATTCGATTGGATTCAGTTTTGGGTCGGTTCATAACACCATTGGTTTCATATCCATTTACCCTTTTGAGTAATAACAGCCTAAATAACACAGCGCTGAATAAAATTCATCTGGTAATTTTTACATTTTTAGGGCTCTTTCCAGCAATCTAGCTCAGGATTAGTGCTTTGGAATAGGTTGTAGTTAAATTTCTAAAGCAACAAAAGCAAACAAGTAGATAAATCTTGCGGTATGAAATAAATCCAATTGTAACTGGTACAATCTGGGAAGCTTCTCTTAAAGAAGTCAATCACGAGATCATGTCCAAACCTTTGAAACAATCAATTATGTTTCATTGGGGAAGATAGAAGATTTTGCGTGCATTAAAAATGGTAAACCTCGGATTAACCATTTTCAAGGAGCCTGGGGTCACTTGTTGGTAAACCTCGGATTGACCATTGTCGAGGAGCCTTCAAGGGGATTGAGCTTTGTTACTCTGCCCTTGCGCATGGAATTGGATCGTAGAATGTTCCCCCAGTTGTATTTGTTACTGTTGGTAACCTTAGTGTCCATAAGCTTAAGGTTATTTCCTAAGGTGACGGTGAAGGAAAGATCTCACTGTACCTGGAGCAGACGTCGAATAGACTCACTTGGAATCTCTGGGGGGTTCTCTTCACACGAGATGGTTTTGTGAGGAAACTTGTGCCAGTCTGTTTCATTAAGCAAGTTTTCGGGGTAACTGTTCCAACCGCCCTTTCTGTATTAAATTCTATGATGTTGGATTTCATCACCAACTAGTGTTTTTAGTACGGGAAGTTACTGTTTGTGTGTGGTTTGAATCCTAGATTTGATAGCGCGTGTTAATTTGTTTGTTTTTACTTTTAGAGACCATAGGTGTGAATTGTGAATTTTAATTGTTAGGTGTGAGTTGTGAATTGTTAATTTTAGTTTTAAATTGTTAATAAAATTCACTGAAGTTGAATATAATGGCAACTGTTCTGGAATTTACCAACCAAGGAACCCCTCTTAACGAGATTCCTAGTACATTTCATTTCTTTGGAAATGTAGTTCCTCCTTATATGGCTACTTTGTCATTACCTGGACTCACAATAGGTTTAACGATATGGTTATTTTTAACTTCGTTGGCCCCGAACACTCCAATTGTTCCACCTCAACCGGATGCTTCACAGAGTTCACCATCTCAACATCACCAACCTTTTGTTGAACCTTTACCTTCTTCGCCTAATATTTCTTCTTCCATTTCTTCCTCTTCGCTTGGTAAAATCCTTGACGCTAGTAACCAGGTGACAAAGAAGAAGAAAGGGAAGAAGAAGAAGAAGAAGCAAGATAAGAAAGAAGTCAACCAACCAACCATGGCTGTAAGTGTTAGTTGTGTTGAGGAAACCTCCAACATGCATTGTAAACCCAAATACCCTTGCAGGCTTTGTAAGGGTGACCACTTCCTTATCAATTGTCCTGGTATTCCTAAGGTCTTGGAAGTATGGTCAGAAAAATCTCATCAACTTTCCGTTGATCCATCAACCAATGATAGTTAGGTTCCTGGGAAAAAGGGTAAAGTTAGGTTTCCTTGTAAGTTATGCAAAGGGAGTCATCAAGCTCAATTTTTCCCTCACATGGATGAAGCCTCAAAATTGTTGGAAAACCTTACTGTTCCACAGCAAGAATTTCCAACTGGTTACCGTAAAATTTCTCCCAACCTACCATCAACTGACGGAGTGATTGATCTAATTTAAAGTACAGTCGATCCCACTCTTCCATTGGAGAGTGAAACTCATATCACTCAGGTTGATGATCCATTAGTTGATCAAGTGGTTGATTCGATTTCACATTCGGTCGATCCCATTCTCCCTGTAGAGAGTGAACTTCATACTGCTCAGTTTCTTCTTGTTACATCAGATTCTTCTACACCGGGGGGCATTTCACCTGTTTCTACAGAACCCCCTCCAAGTACTGAGGTTTGTTCCTTTGATTGGAGTAGACTGAAAGAACCTCGTATTCCTTCCCCCTTTCCTTTCCAAATAATTGTGAAGACTGGTCACAGGGATATATGCCGCACACATGTGGATGAAGGTGCTTCTGTTAGTATTTTATCCTCAACTTCTTGGAAAGATTTGGGTTCCCCTCAGCTTGTGCCTATTACACAGATTCTGAAAGCTTTTAACAGAACCATTAGTGAACCTTTAGGGATACTTCCTAAGTTTTTTATTACTTTGGAAGGTAAAAATGTCTGTATTGATCTTATGGTAGTTCGAGGTCCCTTGGATTTCAATTTAATCCTTGGGAGAGACTATGTCTATGCAATGAAAGCTGTCGTATCAACACTCTTTCGCATGATGTCTTCCCCTCACAATGGAAATATTGTGACTGTAGACCAACTTTTAGTCCCTAGTCTTGATTCCACTACCAATTATCTGACAACCCTAAATGTTCTTGATTCTAAAGTGGTATCTACCCCGCCATGGCTTAATTATGTGGCAACAAGTCCCATGTTTTCAATTACCGATGTAAGTGAGCCTCTCACTGTTTTCTCGTCTTCCTTTGACTTAGATCCGGTAATTGACATGGAAAAATCTATGGGATTATTTGAACATGATGTTCTTATCCCTTTTCAGTCCCTTGACATGTGTTCCTTCGAGAGAACTATTCTTCCTTCTGATGGAGACCTCTTGGAAGCCATCATCAAGGTGTGTCCATTGACATGTGTTTCTTCTAGTTGGAAGCCAGAATCAGTGGTCCGAGGATAGTCCCTTTTACTGTGTCAACCTCATTAAAAAATGAATCAGTAGATATATTATAGAGAGTAGATTGATAGATTAGAAATAAGTAGTTTCTGAGGATGGTTCCTGTTACTGAGTCAACCTCATTAAAAAATGAATCATGTATGAGGACAGTCTTTTACTGTGTCAACCTCGTTAAAAAATGAATCAGTGCGTTTGAGGAGAATTCCTTTTACTGTGTCAACCTCGTTAAAAAATGAATCAGTGAGTTTGAGGATAGTTCCTTTTGTTGTGTCAACCTCGTTAAAAAATGAATCAGTGAGTCTGAGGATAGTTCCTGTTACTGAGTCAACCTAGTTAAAAAATGAATCAGGTATGAGGATATTTCTTTTCCTGTGTTAACCTTGTTAAAAAATGAATCAGTTGTCTTGAGGATAGTTCCTGTTACTGAGTCAACCTCGTTAAAAAATGTATCAGGTATGAGGATAATTCTTTTCCTGTGTCAACCTCGTTTAAAAATGAATCAGTTGGTCAGAGGATTGTTCCTGTTACTCATTCAACCTCTTTAAAAAATGAATCAGGTATGAGGACAATTCTTTTCCTGTGTGAACCTCATTAAAAAATGAATCAATAGGCTATATAGGTAGATTGTAGAGAGTAGATATGAGGAAATTTCTTTTTACTGTGTCAACCTCGTTAAAAAATGAAACACGTTTCCATGAGCATAGTTCTTTTCTCTGTGTCAAGCTCGTTAAAAAATGAAACAACTCCTCCCCTAATTGAGTCGAGTCTTTGACTAGATCTCGTAAATGTTAGGTCATATATTTACGTTAGTTTTCACATAACTTTCTTACAGTTTTAGGTCGGGTCTTTCATATGATCTCGTAAATGAACCTTCATCCCATCTAGCTATTAATTACCAGCAGTGTACTTATTTGAATGAAATGAAGCTGGGGGGGCATGCGCTCTAGCAGTTAGGATTAGGGGGCATCAAGCATAGTTTTCTCTCTGTTTCAAGCTTTTGTAAAAATGAAACCTATCTTGAGTCGATTTCGGTTATTTTTTAGACTCGTTTAAACTCATGAAAATCCCGAGATTATTTTGCTATCTTTCATTCTCGTAAAAAACATGAAAATGTCGAGTTCTTTCCGTCTTTTCCTGCTCGTAAATTAAATTGAAAGTCAGCCACAGGAGTACATTTTTATCCCTTTTTCGAACTCGTTAAAACTTATGAAAAAGAGAAAACCATGAGTACATTTTTATCCCTTTTTCAAACTCGTTAAAACTTATGAAAAAGCGAAACCCTGGAGTTATCTTTTAAGCCCTTTTCAGACTCTCTAAAAATGAAAAGATTTCTGAGTACTTGATTATTCGAACTCGTTAAAGTAAATGAATGATCGTCCCTTCAGTATAAGTTTACCCCTTTTACGAACTGAAATGGACTATTTACGAAAAAGGTATACGTTGACTAATTACGGTCAATAGAGTTCTCTCCCGCATTATTTTATCCTTTTTTGGGCTCGAGAGACTAAATTTACGAAAAAGTACACCCATGGAGTTTTCTTAAGTTCTTTCTTCTGACTCCCTAAAAATGAAAAACACCGAGTTTCTCCTATACTGGACTCGTTAAAATTTAACAGTAAAGGACCTGTTCAATTTTAAACAAGAAAAAACCACTGCTTCTTAGGGTTCGAATCTTAAACTAAGTTGGGCTCATTCGAAGGATGAGCTTATAAACAAGAAAATGTTATCCTCCTCAAGCTTGTCAAAAATAAAGAGGTACTTGCTAGAAATAGTGGGGCAAAAGAGAGAAAAATGGGCGTGTTTGTTTTATTTTGATTTTTCTGAAATTCAGTCAACCACTCTTGAACACGACACTTTTTTTCCACCTGGGTTGGGAAATCCTTTGCCTAACAGTTAATAAAACCATATTGAAAGTCTTCAGCCGGTTTCTGGGTATTAGCTTTGGTTCAATTGTCACCAAGCCATCTGCAGTGTCGTTATGTATTCAAGAGGACAGTTCAAATAAACCATTCATCTGTAAAATATCTGTCATCCATTTTGACCATCCCTGAGTCAGTCCTTGCCAATATATTTCTTCAAAACTTGATCTATGATTTCGTGTTGTGGGCTTGCCTATGACAGATCAGTTTCTATTAACGACAACTCATTATCTAGAAATTTGATCTAGAAATCTTTAGTACCTTGAAATTTTCATGCCTCAATGGCAGGTTTCTCGCTTTCGACGACAGGTTACAACATTGACCTTCGATCGAATGATTTCGTGACGTGTTTGACTTCAACTCATTCATTCACATTTCATGGATTGTACTGGGTACTTTGAGAGCCATTGACATTAATGGAGGTTACTCTCACACTTGTTAACATTTTACATCATTAACTGGTAATCAAGTGGTTTCTACCATGTTCGACTTCGACACATTCATTCACATGGATAGAATCGTACTAGTTCGAGATGCGGAAATCAAGACCCTGGATCTAGTTTCTACCATCTAGGCTGCGAGGAATTTTGTTATCATTTATACAGTGGAATATTCATAACAGATGGCTGCGTCCATGCTGTTTCTACATATGTCTATACTGTTGATGTATTGAAAATCATTCCTGTATCAGAACAGTTTAGATTAGTTTCTAGTTAGTTTTGATCTGAGTATGGGAATGCCTACCTCAGCAATGATATGTTTACATATATATATATTTTTCATTGAATGTTTTACAGGTTCCGATTGGGGTGTCCACAGGATGATCCTTGAAATGATAAAGTACTGCACTCTTCATATATGACAGACTTCAGCTTCATCTATTCCAGACTTTTCACTTTAGGGGGAAATCTGTTACACGAAAAATTTTCATCCTGACATTCTGCTATGTGTATGAGCTCATTATAACTGATACTTCCTTCTTTCCAATTCTAACATATCAGTTCCTCATTTCAAGTCTTTAAAATCAGAGAAATGTTCCTAAAAATCTCCTAAACTTTGGTGTCGCACTTTCTCTCTATCTTGCCTGCGGTCCCGCACCTAATGTTCAGCTCTCTTGCGTAACTAAAAGAAATTTATCTGTGTTAAAGGTGCGGACCCCTGTAAGATCAAAAAGATGCAAGTAAATTCCAAAAAGCTCAATTAAAGTAAATTCTCGAAGCTTCTAGAATGGATCTTGCGGTGGCAGAACTGCTCTTATGAGGTGCATGAATCCCTTACCTTATGGAGCTAACCCCTTGATGTGAGGAGATTATCCCTTTGAAGGAGGATTTTATCCCTTTACACTTGGAACATAAAACCTCCTCTTTTCCACTATAAAAAGAGGCATTGGGTAGCCTCAAAGGGAGGTCGAGCTTAAGAAGATTTGAGGTTAAGTGTGTTGAGATTTAGACTCAGTTAACTAAGATTTTTGTGAGGAGAGATTACATGCCTCTATTTTTCTTGGTTGGAGGAGTGCAGAGCTTATCAAAGTAGAGGAGACTCCTGCTTCAAACCCCGGGAAGGACTGTGCAACATCAAGGCTCAGGTTGTAAGGTTTTCCTTCTTTTGAGATTAATACAAACATACTCATTTTTCTCAATAAGCTATCTGTTCATGGTTTATTTCATAGAATCCTTGATCACTATGATAAGCATGGTTTATGATGATTTC
Source organism: Pinus albicaulis (assembly GCA_034641835.2). Lineage (NCBI taxonomy): Eukaryota > Viridiplantae > Streptophyta > Pinopsida > Pinales > Pinaceae > Pinus > Pinus albicaulis. The sequence continues at coordinate 844,499,185 of CM076572.1, forward strand.
TATATAGGTGCCATCTAATATTTTTCTTGTTTGTGACTGCAGGTTTACGAGGAAAACTCCTTCAAGTGCACGAGGGACAACGATGACTTCAAGCAAGCGTTGGACATACGGTAAGTATTTTACACCTCTATAGAGATTTTTGTAAACCTTACATGCTTAGAGAAAGATTAGTCTATTTGGCTGTTTGTTGCTAGATACTTTTAGTACTAGGGAGATCGGTCTTGTCCGCAAGAACGATTTATCCGGCAAACAAGGTGTAGGCTCTTCAATGGTCCATTTCCATCCCATAGATGTAAAATCAGATATAAAACATAAAAAATACATGATATAGGCACTCATACTATCATACAATATAGTTCCCAACTCCATAATGTATCCATATGAGGCAGCATCAATTAAACCTACCCACTATACTGAGCATATTCGGGTATTAGGGTATCTGTATATTCTAGACATCATGGCGACTATATAACATAATGGTTTAGAAGGACAAGAAATGGAATACATACCCTTGTCCTTGTGATTGTGTTTTTTGGGATCTCTCTTCCATTTCCTGATGGTATTTTATTGATCCTCAGTTTCATTCATAAATTTCTGCACAAATTATTTTTCATATTTCTTCTAGTGCGATGACAACTTATACATTTTTTTTAAATATTCGCTGTAAAATGACTCAATGACTATGTTATTTGGAGTAGAAAAACTCTCTGTGAAATACTGAAGTCATCAATGACCCATTTAACCATGTATGTATAAGTATAGATCCTTGGTCGTTCTATAATACTGTGTAATAAATAATTGGCAACACTGTTCCAAGTAGACTCAGAGGTTGAGGTAGAATCATCAACTATAGCTTTTCTCTCTACTACCTTGGGGTTTTCATCCTCGTGAGATTATACATAGATTACCATGAGGAAGCGATGAATTCTGGAGTACATGCCATATCAGAAAATAGTGGAAACATTTCAGTAGTCTCAGGTGGAGGAGGAACCAACTATTGTTTACTTGCAGATTTTTTCTTACCTTTAGCTACCTTATACTTTTTCATTGAGTGAAGTTTACCAAGGATAACCTGCGAAGAGAAAACACAAGGATAAGTGGAAACTTTCTTAATAACAATATTTCTTAGAGAAAATAACTCAATTCATGTCAATTCGTGCCTTTATGAGAAAAATCTAGTGGAATCAAGCTATGATAACCAAATCATTTAGAACTTCCAAATCATCAAATCGATGCATTAGGTAACCAAATGATGAAACATGGGTTCACATGGGCCTTTGTACATGTCAGCATAAGGAAGGTTTTTATCGAAGAATTCATATAGTTATAGATTTGAAACATGTGATATCCTTTCCTTATGATAGGCTTTAAAAAATGTAATTAATAAAAACATGAATGGGAAGTGTTATCAAAGGTTTCGAATCAAATATTTGTATCAACGTTTTAAAGGAGTGACATCCGATAAGAAGTTACAGTATGGGAATTTCGAAATTGGGTTTCTGATATGGAAAGGGGAGTTTTATCAAGGAATCAACAATAGGGAATATCGAAGATTGGAGGATTGTAATATAATATTATCGGAGGAATAAATCAATTGGAGTATCAGAGGAATGAGTGATAGGAAGTATCAGAGATCAGAGGATGGGAATATCGGAGGTTGGAGGAATGTGTCTCTCGGAGTACTGAAGGAATGAGTGATAGGAAGTATCAGAGATCAGAGGTTTCTATGTGGTGTTCATATAAAGTGTCTTCATATGAAAACTCTGAAACGCCACGTGAAAATCCTATGGGGACAAGCCTTTGAATATTTAGCAACATTAGGCTTATAATTTTAGGCTTTAAAAATAATTGAAATTTTATTCAGAGGTCTTGTATGAGATATTTCACAATGAGACCCGCTAGAATCCTTTGAAATATTTCCGATAAAGCATTTTGAGTAAAATCCTAAAGGTATATTATTTATGAATATTACAATCTAAGCCTAAACTTGGATATGAAGGTTCCAGTAAGGGAATTCTCCCCTTTAGTATTATTTTTTTTGACTCAAAGCTTAAATTGTCTTCTTTTATTTTAAAACTAAAATATTATATCTAACGCTCGAAAGGGTACCCATTATTTATTAGTTCTACTATTAAATATAATGGGGGGGGTTATTGAGTACTACAACAATTGGAGACACATTGGGTGAAGCAGTTATCTCTGTAACATTATATCAATTCTAAAATTCTCAAAAATAATTAGAAGGATACAAATATTTTTGAAATTTATATTGATAATAATAACTCTAAATAAAATAACTCATTAGTCTATAAAATTATTGAAACTTGTTATACATAAAAATATTTATTATTTATGTTAGTCATTAATCGGTTGTAAAGTTAAAGTAGAAGACCATTGAAACTTAGCGTATTAAAATACACTAATTTGTCACTTGTATAGCCACTTCTACTGTTGGGTGCAACCCAAATTGGCCTAGATTTTGCAAATACTCCACAGCTTGCGGGGCAGAGTGCACAGTGGATTGTGTAGCGGAGTGCATTTTGAGGAGGTAAATATATTGCACGGTGTTGTAATGGATTATAGGTGGATCGAAGACCATCCTTTTAAAAAATGGAGCGATTTGGCAAGGGGTCAATGGTCTTGGGGCGATAGTTGATTGTTTTAAGAAGTCATGGTATTTTGACCGTGCTATGTTGGCGATGTAATCCTATAATGTAATAATATATATAGGGTAAAATAATAAGAAGATAAAAATGAATCAGATAGTTATGGGTCAATTAGAGTGATATGTAATTTGGTAGTGAAGGAGAGGCTTTGCAACTGAGTGCCTAGAGGCTTGGCGAGGAGTCTGTAGCTTAGTGCGCACACTACCTGCAGGTTAGTGAAGATGCCAAGTATTGGTTGTTGCCAGAGATTCATTATATTAAGCAACAATTCTTGTAGATGATAATTTTGTGTTCTTGTGTGATTAATGTGTATATTTTCTTATTATGTGTTGTACAATAGAAATATTACAGTTGCAATTTGATTTAAAACAATGATGGTTTATGTTTTTATATGACATGTTTGAGTGATTAATATAATGTAGTGAACTGATTTATAAGTGTTAAAGATGATAGAACATAACAATAACACATCTCCTAGTTTGTAAAGGTTGCAAAAACTTGGTCCTGCATCCTCCCATAGTCACGTTAGATGAGACTGTGATATGCTTGCAGGTCATTGCTCAAAGGGCCAATGATCAAGAGTTTTGTTTGTGGTAGTATAGATTTGGGTAAGCCTAAAAAAACCCAAAAAATGGTTCTGTTGTCGGGACTGAGAGCTGTTGAGGGATATGTGGATGTGGTACCCATCGAAGAAGGAGATTCAAGACTAGAAAGACTTGAAATTGTGAGAATTTTGTAATCAAGAAAATATAAACCCTCATATGATATCTGAATCTCGGTTACAAAACTATATTTTTACATATCAATACGAGGTTTTATTTAGTTATTTTACTCTTGAATTGTACGAGTGGATATGTAGGTTGAGTGAAATAAATAACTATTTTTAAGGGTGGATAACTTACGGTGTGGACAGGTGAACTGATACATCGACTCAAGAGCACTGAAAATAGGATTTCAAGGGCTCTCAATTTCTGGATTGATAGTATCTTGAGAGGATTCATTACTGAGTTATTTTTAGAATCGACCATGTCCTACAGTGAAGCAGAACAAAATTTCTTGAAAGGACTGTAAGGTAATTATTGAAAATATATGAAACTTTGTATTAAGATGCTTCTATGTGAAAAGGGAGTTTTACGGATGCAATGATATTTTTGTTTTACTTATGTTTGGTAGAAGAGAGAATACATCTGAGCAAGATATTGGAAAAAAATGAAGTGGAAAGAGCTATAGAGTAGATACCAAAAAGAGATCTTATGGACAAGACCCGAAGAAATTTGAAGAGACTAATTTTAGTCCTCTTTTGAGTTGATCGGAAAGTGAAAGGGAAGAAAACCACCCTGATAACCCCCAGGTAACTTCGTAGTATTCACCCTCCCATTCCGAGAGTTCGCAGAAGCCAGAATTTAGTAAGAGCTAGGGTGTTTAGTTCTTTCCCACTCCCCCTACCCCTCCTACCCCCCATCCCCTTCCTCCTCCCCCTCCCCCTCGAAAAATAAATATGGTTGTCGATATTAAGGTACACATTTTCAAAGAAACTTCATTGGAGGATCCGAAACAGTTTTTGTGTTTATGTGAAGATATATGGACAACAAAGAAGATAAAAAATGATAATATAAAGAAAGTTCAGCTCATTACGACACTGCGAGATATAGAATTGTCATGGTGTATGAAGTATTCAAATAATGAGAAAAAAACGCTTGCAAATATTAAAACAACACTGATAAGATAGTTTAAGAGGACAAATTATGAGCGTTGAGTTCAAAGAGATTAAGCAGAAAACTACTGAGTCTGTTTGGGAGTTTGATCAGATATTTAAGTTGTTATTGGATCATGTAATCTTCAACATAGCTCCACACCAACATTAAGAATGGTTTATTTCTACGATTCTACTACATATCATATTGACGTTGATGCAACAAAGGATAGGAACTCAAGCCGAAGATCTAGAGATTACGATGAAATTGGAAGCTTTTCCTATAGGAGATAATAATGTAGGAATGCAACAGATTTAGATTCATCTGGTTAATCTAACCTTACAGATACAAGAAATCAAGAAAATAATATAGGTTAGAGAAGAAGTATCAAGTACAAAGTGAAAATTGGAGGGACATTTTGAAGAGCAATGAAATATCTTCAGGCATTACATGGTTGGTGGAGAACCAAATCCATTGAATGCAAGATCTAGCCTGTGGTGTGAAATATGTAAGGCTATAGGCCATCATCGTTCAAAGGAAAGTTACCTATTACTTCATTCTTTCTTATGGTTATTCTTATGGCCTCCGAGTGCCTTAGAACTGTAGAAGTTTTTTGATGAATAGTACTAAAGAAAGACGCGGGCATTAGGGCCCTGAGCTATGTTTGTGATATTGGAAGAAAAAGACACAAACTCTAGTACCTCGTGGGTTTCACCCACTAAATATTATAGGTCCACTATCTCCAGCACAAAATTGTGAGACATTATGCGGTTGGAATAGAAAGGTTGCTGCCCTACAACATGATTGTGAAAGGGGTCAGTTGGCGGGGTATTCAAAATGGGATTCGATTTTCTTGAAATTCGCTCATTCTTATTGGAATTATTATGGCCTCCAAGTGCCTTAGAACTGTATAACTCTTTTGAGGAATAGTGACAATGAAAGACACAAGCATTAGGGCCTTGGGCGGTTCTTGGGCTCCTAGAAGTAGAAGAAGCTGCCAACTTTGGTACCTCCTCATGAATTTGCTTTTTTGCAAGGGTTTTGCTTGATCAATATGAAATTTCTGGGTTTTCATCAAGGCTAAACTTAGTGTAGTGTAGGGTGAGATCCACTCCAAACTAACTGGGCATATCCTTCTTGTGACTTTCATCGGAAGCCATAGATCCTTTGAATGTTTTGAATTATGATCTCTATACTTTCGGTGTCTGCACCAATGTTATATAGAACCAAGTGAAAAGATACTATCTTCTTTAAGTGCCTCTCAATGAAGTAAGCTTGCCGAATATAGGGTCCAGAAATTTGAGCACTATCCACTCTTTCACTGGAACAATGTACAAGCGCAACTTCGTATACTTATAAAAACATCCGCAAACGAACCAACTATTAGAGACTTTACAATATGGTCTCTCTCCGGATCTAAAAATATCAAGAGAATATAAATTAACCATTGATGGTAGTTCTGATGTGTTCATATGGGAATCAAGTCCATTTTTATTATTAGTCTATTTTAGAGTGAGTCAATTCAAATTTTTATGATTTCATTTTGTAAATTTGTACTATTTTACTCACTAAAAAAATATAAAGCTAAATGAAAGGATTAGATTAATAATTTAATTATAAATTATAAAAATCATTATTACATAATATAAATAAATTTAAAATGAAATTTCTATTCTTTCGTATATTTCATAAGTTATTAAATTCAAATTTTTAATGATTTTATTTTGTAAATTTTAATTATTGTAATCCCTAGAAAAATATGAAAGAAAAATGCAAGTATTAAATTTATAATTTATTTATAAATTAAAAAAAAATTATTAAATAATAAAAATATTTTTTACTTAAATTGAATTTTTTAGTTTAATTGTTTATATGTTATTACTAACGAATAGAAAAAATGAAAAAAACATATAATAAATTTTAAGCACTATCAATAATTCATTATAATATTAATAATAATATCTATCATAATTTTGAAAAATAACTACATATATTTAATATTATTTTGACCTATTTAATAATGAGAAACAATATATTTAATAATGAGGTATAATATACATTTTTTATAGGTTTTTTTAAAAATATATCAGTTTGTGTAAAATAAGTCAGTTAATTTGCAGTTTCAAAAATGATGAACCAAGTGTGTTTAAGTCATCATTAAAGGATTGGCTTAGGCCATACCAACTAATACTTATATAAGCAAAATTGTGCCCATAGATTTCAAACTAATGAGTTTTTCACCACAAAATCCCTTAATACAACATTGTATTATACCTTTATATCATATATATATATTTAAGGTTGGTGTAATATGTATTTTTTAATATATTTTTATGGAATATATTTTTAAAATAAACATTATTGCTTTAAGTGGTACTTTATAGTTTAATCGAGAGATATTCTCTCCAAAAGATATATTTAAAAATAATAAAATAAAATTTACATTAATAAATTAAAAATATTAATAACACTAAAATTTTTTTATTTCATTTCTTTAAAAATAAAATACTTTAATTTTCACATTAATTTTACATCAATTTTATGTAGAGATATAATGTCATTAAAAATTAAAAAATTATGCCTAATTTGCATTATAATTACTTTATACTTTAATCATGGGAGAGATGAGGGGAGAAAGAAATGGTCCCCATTGCATGTAGAGCCTCCATGAGGTAGGGAAATTTCGAACTTTATCCGTGGTGAACCACTTTCCCTTGTGAAGGTGTTGGCTTGCTTTGAAGTGTGTGTAGCTTGCAGTGGGATCTAGAGAGGCCCTCCTACTGATCGAGCCCTAACTCCTTATACCTAGACCTCATTGCAGACATGCAAAGAAATATCAAGAAAGAGAAGACCACTCATATACCACTAATCCAAATCTTGGTTTAAATGTACCTCTTGTTGTAACTTTGCTGATAACTTCTGTTATAGGCAATGAAATAAAATTTTGTGAAATACCCATTTGAGGTATTGAATAGAAATTTCAAGTGATGTAATACACTTGAAATTTTATGACATATGGGCTTATAAAATGATTTCACAAACTCATAGGACATGCGACGACGCAATGTTGCAGACAAGTGTAACTTCAATTGCTCGTATCTCTCAAAATGGGAAACAAAATAATATTATGTAAGAAACACATTTTATATAATAAAAATTAATTTCAAATGAGATATATTTCACTCTCTAATATTATCTATGGATACTTTCGCACTTGCATGAATTTTACTAAATATTATTGCAAAAAAATGAAACTGGAATATGTTTCAAACCCTCATGGAGCTGTAACCTGAATCTGGATTTATACAGGAAAAAAATAAAAGACAAAAATAAAAATAAACACATAGATGAAGCTGAATTAAAACTTAGTGTTGGTGAGATAAATCCCCTCTCCGGACAGAGGTGATCCCACTAGCCCTAGAGTGGGTCTAGCCACAAACAAGACATGCTATAATATTGATTCCTAGTTAACGAATGCATGAAGATTCGATAGATGACTTACCGTAGATCCTATGTTCTTGTTGTCGTCAGAAAGAGTGGCTCGCTCCTCATTCCTGGTTTGAAAGATCATGATTCGCTCGCTTTCATGCTTGGACACCTGCACACACATTAGAAACAATGACGATATACAACATACTAATTCACATTCATAACGATCAGTCAGTCGAAGAGGACTAAATCAATTTCATTACATAAACAACATAACACAACGATGGAACCAACACCATAGTTGATTATATTAATAAATGGAAGGAAGAGTACAACCAAGCTTCCACGTTGTGATCTCCTCTAATAGGGTTCAAGTGGAGCATGTATCACAAAGGCTCATCGGGAATTTTAATGAGAATCTCTGTACAAAATTCTCCTTGGTTCTACCTTCTCGATAGAAATTACTCAGCTATAGTATTCTTCTTCCAAGTTCATCTCCTTGGCTATCTGTTCAGCTAGCTTTCATAAAGGGATAAGGCATGTTTATATAGAGGGAGAGGGAAAGGTTAGGATCCCTATAATCATGGAAGGGAGACCTATCTTCAAGGATTGTTCCATGGGAGTTAAAAACCACTACCTAAAGAGAGAGATCCCTGGCTCATCAACTTAACCACTTTCAGTGACTCATCCCTGAGGTAGTTAGAAGGAAAATTAGACCTCTATTTGTTAAGAAAAATTACTAAAATAGTTGGCGTGGGAACTACACTGAGACAGAGTGATAGGTGGCATGCGATCTAGTGAAAATCTCCCACATTGGTGCGAGGAGTGAACTAGCTATCCATGCCAAGGCCAAAACATAGGTTTTGTGTGCTTTATTGACGAAATGTCCAACAGGAGAAATGATTTCCTCATGTAGAAGGATGCAAAGAAGGTGTTTTCATAGTATGAAACTATTCAAAAGTCACGGGAATGATCATCCAATATGCGGGACGAGGGATTGCAGGGACAGTGACAAAATGTTGTGTAACAGATGCCCCCTAAAGCATGAAGTCCGAGAGAGAGGGAGGGGTGAAATGCTTTATGAGAACATGTTCAACCCAAGCACTACTGTCGGAAAGCCTGCAAGTACTAATACAACTGATATCTCTGATACATGATATGTGGTATGGGCACAGCCACCCATAATAGAGTTCATAAAAATGAGATCTAAGGTATGGATGGAAGCAACAAGTAATAAGGATCTACAATTTAAGATACTCAGGTATGGTTGTAGCCATTCAATCAGAAGAGTCATGTAATAAGTCATAGTAATCCACAAAGAACCCGCAGCCTGGATTTCATCAGACAAAACCTAGGGTCTTGCGCTCCATCTCGACCCAAACAAAGTACAAGTTCGAGTATGCAAATAGACTAGTTGAAGTCAAACATGCAGGAACATCGTCTGATTACCAGCCAATAATGAGAGCTATTAATAGACGCAAGAGAAACCACCAGTAATGACAATGGTTCTCAAGGTACAAGAGGTATAATCCACGTAATGTGAACAATGATCTAGCGTCGAACACCCACAGAATCATCAGATCGAAGGCCAATGATGTAAACCTTGTGATAGATGCAAAGAAATTGCCTTTAAGGCATGCAGGCTACAGGGTACCTAAAGGGAGTCTCTAGATCAGCTTCCTCGAAAATGAGTTGAAGTCTACAGGAAGCGACTTTGGTCGAAGGAGGGCCATGATGTGTCCCACATCACCGATACTAGATAGAGGAACATGATGATTCACGAATTAAGACCAACAAAGAATCAGCGGGAGGTTGAAAATTGCAGAGGCAAAAATTCTCTTGAACATATCGGCGGCATGACACTGGATTTGGTAGTATTTTACATCAAATGATCTGAGGTCATGGTGACATGGAAAAGAGAAAATGAGCGGTCAAAAGAGATTACCCAAACCAATGGAAGAAAAAAAATTAAGAAGTGAGATGTCCCCAATCTGACATGAATGCAGACAGGTGCCATGTTCAATAGTGACATGCTTCCGACTAAATTCTGGTTCCATTTCCCCCCACCATTTCTGGAAAGTACCCCAATTATTTTTTGTAAACAAGCTTGAAGGGGATAGCATATTCTTGTGATGTAAGTTTGTCCTTCGGACTTGTCCAACCTAGTACATTTTATGAGCCCTACGAAGGAGGAACTCAAGTAACATCATAACGACGGTGTTCAATGTCATCAGTTTTTAATGAGTCTGGAAAAAGGAGAACTCAACATCTTTTCATGTTTAGAGAGTTTGAAAAGAAAGAGGAAAAGAAAACTCCAGCAGTCATTGAACGAGTTCAAAATGACAAGCGTCTCGGCAATATTTTTAGTTTTAGAGAGTTAGAAAAGAGCTGAAAGGTAACTTCAGTAGTGACTTTCTCGTGTTTTTACCGAGTTCGAAAAAGTATAAAATACAACTCGTTTCTTCATCATAACCATGTGAAAACCTATCGCTGCACAAAAATATGTGTGTAAAACGTATTCCTTGAAAACAATATGATAAAATAATCGAAAAATATGTTTTAAAACCTAATTTAAGATTTTCAAAAGCTATAAAATGCCATAAGTGGTAAAAATTATTTACTTTTCACTTTTACCTCTTTTTGGAGCAACAATGACCCATTTGCCTTGCGATCTTCTGGCGATGATTGCGAGCAATACGATGAACCAATATTGATTTGGTCAGTCTGAAGTAAGAGCCGAAATCATTTTCCATCTTTTAAGCTATATTTCATTACCTGTATTTGTCATTTTGAATGCTTTAGGGGAGGATTTGTCAAAACTAGGTCAGCGCAGTTGGCACAGGTTTCGGGCATGGAACCGTGCCAATCGCCCATTTTTTACACAAAATTCACACCCATTGGCGAGACTATTCATGAAACAGTCGTGCCAACAATGCAACCCAAAAATGCACATAAATTTGAGAAAAATGAAGTCAATTGCTTACAAATTGTGATGCCTAAGTAGACTAACAATGCTCATATGAACAATGTGCAGGTACTAAGCAGAGAAAATGGTGATTGAGTGGAAATAGAGAGAACACAGTGAGGAGGATGAAATTTCCATGGAGAATGAATGGTGCATGAACGCCCTCAGAGATTGCGGGCTAAAGAAATTCTTCCTAATACCATGCCTTCGGGCTCAGCTGGAATTACTTCAATATTTGATAATAATTTGGGACGAAGATCAAGAAAATTTTGTTTTTGAGATGAGGAACTTGAACTTGAAGTTTGTGATGTGTATTTTATCACAGGATTGTCACAGAGGGGTGCAGTCCCTATGGTGACCGGTACTCGTCCCTCTAGAGAGAGTATGGGGATGGTGATTGACAGAGTGTTCTGAGGGGAATGCAAATGAATAGGGAGCGGGAATGTTGACATCTAAACCATCCTAGATCTAGCACTAAAAGTAGTGCTACACACTATCACGCGGGCTACAGGATCGTAAGCACTGCATGAGGCCATAAAGACACAACTGGTTCTTGCCGTAGACTGCCTGACACTGAATCTTTACAAATGGGTAGAGGCCATGACTATTAACATCAATCGGTAGCTCACCCAGTGCAAGACTACCAAACTAAAGAATTTTGGGTATGGATCCATTTTGGTATCGTTCTTCTTAGAATGACTATTGATATTCCAGTGTCAGGAGGTCATTGTCCCGATGCCACCACCCAGAGAACCACGAATGGCCCAATGGGCTGCGTTGATGCCTAGAGCAGGGGGTGGCCAACAGATGGCCTGGAGGCCAGAGTTTTTTTCTTGGCTTCGTCGAAAACTGATTGTCGTGGACGACTGGCCTTATTTTGATACAAACTTCACCGGTGATGCAAACCTCCCGCTCTCGGAGGGAGAGGATTGGGACGAAAAGCTAGGTGAGACTCATTTTTTATATGCATGTTCTAATAGTTAATCTTATATGTATGCAGATGTTGGGCCAGAGAGTACTACAAGTATGTCACCGATAGCGAGGCAACCTCCTCGCGATTTCGATCCTCATGGTGAGGGCGGCGAGGAGGAGATAGTACAAAATCTAGAGGGGATTGCCCATGGGATCCTAGATTATTCTCACCGGGAAGATGTTCCTCAGGCTTATCAGAGGCAAGCTATAGGGGTGCCGACTCATATCCACCACTTGCTGAGGCCATTGGTACGGGCAGTGATGTGCTATCATGAGCACCACGTTGATTAGGCACCTAGGCTTTTTATTTCCACATATTTTTGAGAGGCATGTTGTCTCGGGATGTAACTGAAACATACATAGATATTTTTTTGGGTTTTTATGATGCACATGCTACAAATAATCGATATATATATATATATATATATATATATATGTATACATCTATTTTCTACATGGGTCTTATTTACATATAATGATGTTTTATAAATTGCACAAATGTCTATATAATACAATGTTAGCCACTGCATCAGCTAATGTATTCATTCGTCTTGGTATATTATGTTGATATGTGATGAAATCAAAATGTCTTTCAAGCAAACGATACGTAAATACAATCTCAAAATGCATGGGTTTCGAACCGAATAATGACCATTAAGTTGAAGAACAACAAGCTGTGAATCTAGATTTACAAGAAATGTGCATATGCCAAGGTTAACTGCCTTGGTTAATAGTTCCACAACAACACTATATTCAACAACTTTGTTTGTTGTTTGTCCTAGACAAATACCTTGTATGTTAATCAACTCGGCAGCAGGATTATAAATTACCCAGGCTACCGAAGACAAGCTCCTGGTACTGCAGGAAGAAACATCTGTGAAACCAACATAAGGGGTAATAGATATCTGCAGAATCAGCAAGACCCAATAAGCAGAAAAAAGCTGGCAAAACACATCAAACCTAAATATGCACAAAAATGAAAAAATCACCTATGTACACATATCATGCAGGAATGACTCAAGCATAATATTTTTTCAGATACAACCCATTTCTGGGGTGTGCTAAGGGACAACCTTCATAATCAATAAGCTCATAAGCCCGATTCTGTAACACACATTTGACGATGTAGGGACCATGCCACATGGGTTGGAATTTACCTACCCCCAACTTGTCATGAGCTTGGTCGTACAGGAGAACAAGGTCGCCTTCGATAAAAGAACAAGGGGAAACTGTTTTGTCAAAGTGAGCTTTGACTCGCTTCTTTTGTGCTCGATGACCAAAGCAGCTAAGCAACAATTTTCATGTAATCTCTCTAAATAGAGGAGACGCTATTCCTCAGGTGAAGTATTAGGTAGTAATTCCACAGCTAATTTGAGTGAAGGAATTTCACACTCAATCGGAAGAGTAGCTTCTAAACCGTACGCCAACTAAAACATGGTGAATTCAGTCGCACTCTTAATCAAGGTTCGGTAAGCCCATAGAGATGAAAACAACATGAGATGCCAATTTGATATATGGATCCCAATTTTTCGTTGAAGCATCGTAACGAAAAGTTTTTTACGGCTAAAATGTGAACCATGATAAGTAACGATGGCTTGAGGGACACCAAACCGAGAAATAACATGATTGAATATCAAATGTGCTACTGTCTTACCGTCCGTAGCCAATGTAGGCATTGCTTCGGCCCATTTCGTAAAATAATCGATGGCGACGATGATATGGGCATGCCCCACAGCCAAGCGAGGGTTACATGTCATAAAATCGATGCCCCATTTGGGAAAAGGACCAACAGTAATGAAAAGGTGTAAAGGAACAGGTGGCGCACGCATCTTGTGTTGATATATCTGGCATGCATGACATTCGTGTACTACAACAATGCAGTCTTTAAAAATGGAAGACCGGAAATAGCCAACACGAATGATCTTCTGTGTGGTTGCATAACCAGAAATTTTACCACCACAGGCACCAGTGTGGCAGTCATTTAAAACTTTCTCAGCTTCCTCGAGGGTTAGACATCAACGGAGCATGGAATCAACAGTACGATAAGGTTGCGACTGATGCCAAATGTGGCGTCCGACATCTTTCGTCAACTCAGACCTAAAATTAGAAGTCTGGAGGTACACGACGATATCACCGTACCATGGATCGAGGGTGCTAATTAGGAAAATAGTTTCATCTAGAATATGATCCTCGGAATAAGAAGGGGTAGAGTCGGTGGGGAGAGAACAAATTAGATCATCGAAAGCAAGTAATTTCTTTTATTTGGCGTTAGTGAATTAAAAACCAAACTCTTGGAGGATAACAATCCACTTCAAGTACTTGCCCCCCAGCAACTGTCGAGACAAAATATAGGTCATGGGGTTACAATCGGAAATCATGGTTACTGTCCGTAAAAGGATATAATGATGAAAAATTTGGATGGCCTGGACTGCAGTTAGTTAACTTCTGAACATGTGCGCAACGCGTTTTAGGGTCGATAAGGTTTCGAGAAAAGAAGTAAATAACATGTTCATTACCTTCATCGTCATCTTGAACCAAAACCATGGCGATCGTATAGCTATATATAGGGTGAAATCACGATGATAATATGGAGGACGTAATAGAGGACCGTTGAAAAGCAACATCTTAAGTGGATCAAATTATTGTTGAGAAATCTCATCCCAGCAAAAAGGGATGTCCTATTTTAAAATTCGTGTGAACCCCTTGGCTACTTCCACATAGTTCGGGATAAAACGTCGTAAGAAAATTTCTTTCCCTTGGAGACTCTGGAGCTGGTTTAACAAGAATGGAGAGGGGAGAATAACAATAGCCTCAACCTTAAGTGGATCAAGGGTGAATTCCATCTTTGGATACGATAAACCCTAAAGGTCTACCGGAATCGACGCAGAAGACGCATTTATGCAGATTGAGCCAAATGTTGTAGCGTCTACACCGAAGAAATATCTGACGGAGATGGTCTGGATGGTATTTCTGCACAGCTGAATGAGCTGTAAGGTCATCTAGGTATGGTTGAAAAATATGATGAATATCATGAGAGGCATAAGACATCACACGCTGGAACATAGCCCCAACGTTCTTCAAGCTAAAAGGGAGTTTCTTATATGTGAACGTTCCCCAAGGATAGATAAAAGTGGTCTTGTGTTGATCGGATAGGAGAATATTGATCTGACTGTAGCAAGAGAATCTGTCCATAAGGGAAAAATCCTCACTCCCCGCACAATCATCAATGATATGATCGATGAAAGGCGTGGGATAGTTATCCTTAGGGCAGGCCTGATTAATATCGCGATAGTCAACAAAGATTCAAATTGTTCCTTGCTTTTTATCCACAGGAAAAATGTTAGAAACCCACTCTGTCAGAGGGATCGGATAAATGAAACTCGCTTTAAGAAGTTTTTCAACTTTAGCTTTTATGGCGGCTACTTTCCGAGGATGCACTGGATGAAGATGCTGGTGAACAAGCATCGCACCGGGATAGGTGGGAATCTCGTGCACCAAAATACTGCGATCGATTCCAGGCATCTCTTTGTAAGACGAGGAAAAAACATCACAAAATTTTTGAAAGAGGCTAGTGTACACTTGGACTTCATCAGAAGAGAAATTGACTTCGACATGGATGTTCTCGAAAATTCCCGGTTTCACGTAAATGTCGATAGGCATCGTCTAGGTGACGTTACTCAAGTTACCTTCAATGAAGACTTTGTGAGTCAAGATATGCATTTTAAGTGGTGAAGAAGAAACTTGAGATGAAAAATGCTCAAGACAGTTAGACATTTCCCCGAGGCCAGGCATAAATGAGGAATAGTGATGCCCATCACTCCATGGTAGGTCCTCGAGAGACATGGTTTCCATGATGGAATCATCGGATGGAAACACTTCTTTCAAAGGATCAGGCAAATCTACATCGCTAATCTTGGGCGATTGAGAATAAACGTCAAGAGACATGCTCGAAGGATCATATTCAGAAGGGGGAGAATCTGATTCAGCTACAATCTCATAATAATTGATTTCAATTGGAGTAAGCAGCATCAAATCCCCAAATGAATCAACCTATTCAGGTAAAGGGACAATCCATAGGTCATCCGACCGAGAGATCATATTAACTTGAACGGTATTTGGTGGCGAAAGGGGAAATGTACCCATGAGGGCGAGGTCTTTGAAAAGACCTAGCCCTATGTTGTTGAGGGGAGAAAGAATCTGATCCATGTATGAAGTGTTGTACTCAGAAGATGAGGTAAAGAATGACAACTGGTAGACAGTAATGATTCTTCCCTCGTGTGGAAATTTTAGAAGACGAAAGAGGGTGGACAAAACGCTCAACATATTTTGAGTCCAACTGCGACTGAGTAGAATATTGGAATTGAGTTTAGCATCAACTATTTGTACTTCGACATTGACCATATTTCCTTCTAACGTGATCGGAAAGCTGGCGAGAACACCCAAGGGTTTCGATTCCCTTCCATCAAGTGCCTCAAGGGCATTGGGTGACGAAGTTAGGTCAAGAGAGCCAATAGCCTTCCAGCAATAAGATGACATGATACAAGTGGATGCGCCTTCATCCACAACGGCTCTATGGATGTTGAGACCATTAATGCCGACTTGTATGACAAGTGAAATCTGGTGCGGAAGTCGGGGGATGAAATTATCTAAGTCGAAAGAGAGAAGGCTAGAATCAGCAGGATCAAATCTGCTGATCACAGATAATAATGCTTTCCATTGAGACAAACAACTCTGAAGCACTTCCAATGTGGACATCGCGGATGTCACCTATGCTAAATCCTCAACAATACTATAATTCTGAGCAACACGGGCATTAGGATTATAAGAATATTTCTGAAGAACACCTTTAGAAGGTGGTCGTACAATGGGTTCAGCACTAGGCCTTTACATTTCAAGAGGATCAGAGGTAGGTGGGGGAGGAGGACCATCAGCAAGCTCTTTCTCGGCTACATGATGTGATCTAGCATAGTCTTTCGGCTGAGTAGAAATGGAAACGGGTGCAGAACCATTCACCATAAACACTCGAGAGACAAACTGTGTAAATGGCGTAGGTTGATCGACCATTTGAGTTTGCTGAGATGCAAAAGATTCTTTGAGGACAGCCAGAGTTCCCTTAGTGGATTTGAGAAATTTACTAACTTTGGCAGGTCTAGGACCATCCTTAGTGTAGTGTTCCTCATCACAAATCAAACAGGGATACTTCGGCTTGCGCTGTGAACCATCATCAACATGAGGTTTAGACAACTCTGGTTTTGGGGCATCAGCTTTGGCCTTGCCTTTTCCCTTATTTTTCCCCTTGGATGTCTTGTCTGCAGGATTGGCCTCAACGACATTGACCTATGAGGTTTTGCAAGAATATGGGGTGGGCTAAGAAGCAGAATCATTGGAAGAATTTGATTTTTGCTTCCTTATGTGAATTCTGAGACACGAAACCAATAGCGTCGTCAATCTTGAGCGGGAGTGGCCTATTCCTGGTGAACGAGGCCCTTGGCGCGACACATTCTTGAAATCTGATTGAAAAAAGAGGTGGTGAACCAATGGGTAAGAAGATGATCAGGAATTTCGAATTTGATCAGACGACGGTGACGTCTCCATTCATGAATGTGGTCCGAGATATGGGTAGCCCGGTCTTGTTTCAAGGATGTTAGGAGATGCGTCCTAGCTTCATAATGAACCCGTAACCATAAATGAGTAAGGAACCCCATAGAAAGAGAGTTGAAATCTTGAAATATACCGCAGGATAGCTCGATGTACCACTTAGCAGCAGCTCCAGTGAGAGTTCACTGGAAACGACGGAGTCGAATAGAGTCATCCACCCATGAATTCGAAGAACACTATAAATGGTATGTCATGACATGTGCTTGGGGGTCTTCTCCAGCCTTTCCCTCAAACTTGAGGAAATCAAAAGGAACATTGGTTGGAACCAGAGGCCAATACAGATTATGAAGGATTGGATCATTCGTTAATTTGGACACATCCAGTAGTTCCAACGTGGGGAGAAAGGGTAATTGAGGGTCAAAAGGTAGAGCAGGTCCTTGATAAGGACATGTACCCACATTCCATCCTGTTTCAGTGTAACTCTACCCCCATTGGTTCTGTCCTGAAGGATTTGAACCATAAGGGGAATAAGTTGGATAGTTCAACTAATACAACGGCTCAAGACTAGGATATAGAGTTTGATTACTAGGATACTGATTCTGAGTATATGAAGGTCTTGATTAAGTAGCATAATGATTTTGCTATGGAATGTAAGTATAGACTGGCGGTTGAGGGTAATAAGCAGAACCTTGAGGTGCATTGTGAACCGGTCGATACTGACCTCGCAGGTAATAGGAACCTTGGGGTCGAATGGGCTGTTGATAAGTAGGGCCATGTTGAGCTAGATAAATCGGGTGTGCAGATTGACCTGGCTGTGGTGTAGAGTAGAGCGGTGGATGACCAGGCTGAACTGTCTATGCAGGTTGTCCCTACTGAGCAGGTTGACCTGATTGATGGGGACCATAAGGTTGCCCCTGCGGAGCAGGTTGGCCTGATGGCTGCGATGGGCCAGGCTTTGCTTGATGACTAGGTTGGCCTGGAGGAGGACCATAAGATGGCCTAGGCTGCGCAACATTTGGACCAATTGGAAGATATGGATGTTGCGGTTGCACGAAAGGTTGCCCTTGATATGGATAAATATGCCCCCCAGGACTGTATAAAGGCCTTGGTTGATACATCGGTTGCCCAACAGGTCCTTTAACTTGTCCAAGTTGGAACATAGGCTGACCTTATAAAGGTTGGCCTTGTGGATTGTACGACTGTCCTTGCGGACCGTAAAATAATCCTTGCCGGAACGAAGGTTGTCCCTGAAATGGTTGTCCTTGTGGGTGATAAGAATATACTTTTTGAACCAAAGCTTGTCCCTGAAAGGGTTTTCCTTGTTGGTTAGAGGGTTACAGAGGCAAGGTAGGTCTAAAACCGGAAAGGAACTGATAAGCTTCTGAAGTGGGAAAATAGATAGGGTTGTCGTACTCATCATAATGAAATGAAAGTGTATAAATGGGGTTACCGACCGTGTCACAATGAAAACAGGCGTTCCGGCGAGAAACCGTCGCCACCAGCGCCAATGCTGATCAAAAGAGAGGTCGTCAGGGGTTGCCATGGCAATCGAAGTCTCTACTGAACGTGAAGCCCCGAACAGCTGAGTGGTGACAACCAGTACCGATGCATCCATGCAGACAGTAGGTATAGTTGGGACAGATGTAATAAAAGGTTTTGATGAGATAGGTGTCATTGGTGACATCCCTAATGATTGAAGGACTAGACCCCTTGATGGATTTGATGCTGCCATGGACGAAATACCGACTATAATCTGACCCAAAGACCTATATCCGGCTAGAAGTGACACCGATGGTGAATATTGAGTAGACTCTTGTGGGATTTTTTCCCAAAAAAGGTTGCTATTCTTCATCAGAAATAGGAATCCCCTCACTGCCAATAGGACCAGACGAGTCCATGTCTGAATTTTTCGTGAGATCTTGCGAAAGACTACGGGGACTAGGAGGTATGATAGCAGCCAAAAATGGTGATCCCAATGTAAGAGGGTGGAAATGTTCCCCAACCCCAAACCCAAAGAAAGTGTTTCAAAGAGGCCAATTGAACTCAATAGGTTCTCCAAAGGGGTACTCTGATGGGAGAATAGGCTGCTAAATCTCGACAGACCTGGAGGTTTGAGAAGTTTTAGATGAATTGTATGAGAAAGGACAACCACTGGTTCCGCCATTGTGACTGTAGCACACTAGAAAATGAAACGAGATCGAGAACGAAGAATCTTCGATAAAAACTAAGGCAAACAAAGACTGTCCAAGCAATAAAACTTTAATGGGTGTGTAATCGTACGTAGTTTATTTTACCACATTGAAACCGAAATTTCATTTTTTCATGTTTTAAGAGTCAAGAAACAGGAAAAAGATGACTTTAGTCACTTTCAGTTTTAAGCAAGTTTGAAAGGAAAAGTGCTCGATGATCTTTTCAAATTTATGGAGTCAGTAAAGATCGAAAATGACTGCTTAGGTAGTCTAGGTAGAAGTGAGTACCAGGTTTCCGTGAACTACCATATACACCTTGGTGATAAAATTAAAGAAGAATGACCAAGGACTTGACGTACGTGCAGGTAATCTCCCCGAATGCTGCGTTCGGTGCATCACGGTTACAAGGCGAAAAACTCGGCTTCCTATGGATAAAAGGATTGCAACCTAGAGGGGTCTCCCTTCACATACTCGACGGTACGGGGAGCACAAGTACGTACTAGTGATGTCTGAAGCCAGATGGCGAGCGACAGCTGCTAGGTTTAAAGACGCCGGAAAACGTCTCTAACTTAGACCACTAAATGTTTCGTTAGTTTTCAATGTTGCCTTAGGTTAATTGAGTAAATTTTAAGTTGATCTTGTATTTACGTTTCAATTCCAAGGTTCTACTGAATGTTGGATCTAAAAAATCCCCTAAATGCAAGTTACATGCCATGGAATACCATTTCGTTGAATGAAAATATATCTACAAGAAAGTTAGGAGTTTTCAAGCGATAGAAAATAACGAGAAAATGCGGAAACATCCACTACAGTATCTGATGCAAGATAATGAAAATGAGAAATCTTTCCTAGAATTGTCCAATGCTAGATATGCGAAAGACCTTCAATTCCATAATGCAAACAAGAATGAAATATATATATATATATATATATATATATATATATATATTCAATGTAATAGAGCAAACAACGCACTAAATGACATGAAAAACAAACAAACACACTAGTTCGAGAATTTTAATGTGAGAGTTGAAGCGAAATAACTTTAATCAACTCAAAACAAACAAAGCCAAACTCAAACCAATGTTGCAATCTCTAAAATCGATGGAAGATTTCGAAACAGACCCATAAAAGCATTGTGATCTATGCTTGGAGTGACAAGAAGAAAAATTGAACAAAAGAGGAAAGAATCATTCAACCAATGCAATCACTCAAATGGATCAACGGAGCTTAATGCAATCAAACAAGGAATGAAGTTGACTGGGAAACAAAAGGGCTCCAACTCCTACAGGAGGCTCAGCATACCAAATCACTTAAAAAACCCTAAAGGCTATGATGCTAATAAGAAACGGACAAACAACTGAAGGAAGGAAGCCAATCACAATAAAAAGCCATTTGAAAGCACTCAATGCATGCCTAAAATAACCCAGAAGCACAAGCACTGACAAAAAATCTCCAAAACAAACCAAACCCTAACACCTACGGGGATTGGCGCGACTGTTTGGCTGTAATCAACTCCAAACAGGGGATGGCGTGGGTGCAAAACTAGCAACAAGCGCTGACTGGCACGACTGTCTGACAAGAAAACATGCTAAGCCAGTTATCTCAGGTAAAAGGAAAATTCTGAAAAGCAGAGGTCTGGGGCTGAACAAGGCTCTTGGACTTAGTAGAATAATTATAAAAGGAAAAACAAGCAAGCAAAGACCAAAAGAAGACCTAATGGGTGAAATAAAAACTTGCAATGATCCCCAGCAGAGTTTCCAATTTGTTGGTGAGGTAAATCCCCTCTGCAGAGAGGGGAAATCCCACTAGCCCTAGATTGGATCTAGCCACAAACAAGACATGTGATAGTATTGATTCCTAGTTAACGAATGGACGAAGATTCGATAAACAACTTACCGAAGATCCTATGTTGTTTTTGTCGTCAGAAAGAGTGGCTCACTCCTCGTTCCTAGTTTAACAGATCACGATCCGCTCGCTTTCACACTTGGACACCTGCACACACACAAGAAAGAATGATGATATACAACATAGTAATTCACATTTGTAACTATCAATCAGTCTAAGAGGACTAAATCAATTGCATTACATAAACAACATAACACAACGATGGAACCAACACCATAGTCAAGTATATTAATAAATGGAAGGAAGAGTACAACCAAGCTTTGACATTATGATCTCCTCCAGCAGGGTTCAAGTGGAGCACATATGAAAAAGGCTCGTCAAGAATTCTGATGGGACTCTCTCTACGAAATTCTCCTTGGTTCTAACTTCTCAATAGAAATTACTCAACTATAGTATTTTTCTTCCAAGTTCAACTCCTTGTCTATCTTTTCAGCTAGCTTTCATAAAGGGAGAAGGCCTGTTTATATAGAGGTAGAGGGAGAGGTTAGGATCCCTATAATCATGGACCTATCTTCAAGGAGTGTTCCATGGGAGGTAAAAACCACTACCTAAAGAGAGAGATCCATGGCTCATCAACTTAACCACTTTCAGTGACTCATCCCTAAGGTAGTTAGAAGGAAAATTTTTCCTCTATTTTTTAAAAAAAGTTCCTAAAACAGCTGGCCTAGGCACTATACTGAGACAGAGCGCTAGGTGGTGTAGGCTCTAGTGCAAATATCCTGCATTGGTGCGAGGGGTGAACTGGCTATCCGCGCCAAGGCCAAAACATAGGTTTTGTGTGTTTTTTTGAGGAAATGTCCAACAGGAGAAATGATGTCCTCATGCATAAGGATGCAAAGAAGGTGTTTGCAGAGTATGACACTGTTCACAAATCACAGGAATGATCCTCCAATATGCGGGACGAGGGATTGCACAGACGGTGACAAAATTTTGTGTAACACTTAGTTTCATTAATATCAAATGACTAAAATATGCTTAGAGACATAATGAACATAAAATAGCTAGGGTGATGCTAGCATATCTCTTAGAAGAGATGTGGCAGCTACATGCCTCTAAGCTCTGTTATAATGAGTCTCAAGGGCCCTTTTATTATTCAAAAATAAGAGAAAATCCTAAAAAACAAAAACCCTAACTCGAGGAGATGTATGACCAAGAGTTTATGGACCTCCTTGGAGTTTGTTGGGCAACCAACTTCGCGGGTTTGTAACTTGTTCATAGTATCTGTGTTTGATGCATATGAGACCTCATTGGAAATATCTCTCCAAGGACTACAACATTTATGGCCTTGAAACATATTTGTAAGTTTAGGACCTAAAAAACTACTAAAAATATTTAATAAGAAAACTGATGAAACTAACTAGATGGAATAGGTAGGTGGCTGTTACACAGCAATTTGTCACCGTCCCTGCAATTCCCCGTCCCACACATTGGAGGGCTTATTCCGTGACCTGTGAGCAGTGACATGATTTGAAAACACTTTCATGGCACTCCCCTAGACATGGAATTTCATTCCTCTGAAGACAACTCCTTTTGAAAAACCCTAAAAATAGCCCTTTTATCCTTGGCACAATTGCTCAGTGTCATACCCACGCCAATGGGGGAAATCCTCCAAAGAGGGCACGCCAACTGGCATACTATCTCAGTGTTGTACCCACGCCAGGCTTAATAAGGAGTGTTTTTTAAAAATAAATGGCAGAAGATTGACTCCAAAAAACTCCTGAACTGGACTCTAAATCGAGTTGGGATGTTTGGCTCTGGTTCTCCATGTAGAGGAATTAGTTTTCCACCTCTCATGGAAGCTTCCTTGAGGATAGGGCCAATCCCATGATTGTAGGGATCCCAACACCCCTTCCACCATCTATATAAGCTTTCCATTTCCCTTTGCAAGCTAATATCCAAGAGCCTTCATAGCTTAAGGAATGCTGCAATAGTCCTCATAGAGCCAAATCAGTAGCAAGGAGATTGACGATCGAAGAGAGATGCTTGTCCCCATTCCCGATGAGCTTTACCGAGACGTATTCCGCTGACGACCCACCGAAGGAAGGTTCAGCGTCAGAGCCAGGTTGTATTTTCCTTTGTATGAATTAATGATAAGCGACTTTGGTTATGGTTCAACTTGTATTGTTCATTATGATCATGAGTTGTGTCTTCTCTGACTGATACATAATTGCATATATCGGGTTTTACGCTTGTGTTTGTCGTGTTTCTTGTGTGCGAAGGAGTTCGATCGCGCTGGGCGACAGGATTGTGATCTGCTGGGGCAAGGAAACGGGAGCGTCATCTTGTCTACAAACGACAGTGTTGGACTTGAGGTAGGCCTTCTTCGCAAGTTTCTTTATTGCAATTAGGAGCCTGTGCCTTAGTGTGATACGATTTTTGCTAGACCCAGGTTGGGCTAGTAGGGATTGCCTCTGTCCGCAGAGGGGATTTACATCTACAACAAATTGGCGACTCCGCTGGGGAGTTAGCTTGTTTTTTGCTTTATAAACTACAGATGGAGCCTGAAGTTAGCCAGATAGCCTTCGAAACACTCTTGCTCTGCATTAGCGAAAATAGATCAATGATGCTTAAGTCAATCTCCGGTCTAGTTTATGAACTGAAAACTTGGAGTATTGTCTTGTCTTTCGGTCGATTCTTGACTTTGCTTGCTTGATCAGCTCTTTTGGCTGGCTCTTTTCGTGTCTTTGGCTTTTGGGTTAAGCTCCAACATCACTGGTCTGCTTCTTGGATTGCTTTATTTTTATTTTTGCATAGAAAACTTGACTGGTGCGCTTATTAGCGTGACAGTCATGCCAATTGGCGCTAGTTGCCAATTTACTACTCGCACCAATCCTGTTATGGCGCCATTTTTAGCCTGACAGTTGCACTAGTGCTGTGAAGTGCTAAGGTTTGCTTGGTTTTGAGCTTTCTGAGCTTTATCTATCGTTTTGGTTTCATTTTTTCGACTGCTTGAGTGTTTTGGAGCCTTGTTTGACGGACTGTGACCTTCTTCCTTTGATTTTTTTCCCGTTTCTATTTATTTTACATTTTAGCCCTAGGGCATCTAGGTGCTATTGTGCATTTAGAATCCCTTGGGAGTTTGTGGTTTATGTCTATTCAGTCAACTTTGTGATTGCTTCTCTGCACTTGTTTGGTGGTTTTCTGTCGTTTTATTGCGTTATTTGAGTGATTGGCTTCTTCTTCATTCGAATTCCGCCTTGTCTCCACCTTGGGCCTAGATTACATGGTTCAACTGAGTCTTTGGGTGTCTTTTGATTTGAGGGAATTTTTGTCAATTTGAGGTCTGATTGTGTGTTGGCATTGAGTGAAATTTGATTTTTTTTTCTCTTTTGCTATCACTTCTCAAATTTATTGGCTCATTAGTTTTCATTTTGTTTAGTGCATTTTGCTATTAAACATTGAAAATAAAAAAATATCTATTTTTCTTTGGATTAGTTAGTGTGAATTAAATTTTTTCGGTGTTATTAGTGATTAGTAAATTTGAAAGAAAAGCTTTTAGTTTACATTAGCTGCATTAGAGATGTCATTGGTTGTTGTCTCATGATTTTGTTGTTGTGTGAAAAGCTCTTAACTCTCTCGTAATTAGCTTTCATCGAATGAAATGATATATTATAGCATATAGATGCATATAGGAGATTTTGAGACATAGCACTCCCTAGGGCCTGAAAACTGAAACATAATTGAAGATAAACATTAAAATTTATTCAATTTACAGTAAGGCAGCATTGAAACATTAACGAAATATTTAGAGGTCTAGGCTAGAGACGTGTTTCGACGTCTTTAAACCTAGTAGTTGTCGTTCGACTCTTGGCTTTAGATAGCACTAGTACGGACTTGTGCTCCCCATACCGTCACATATATAAAGGGAGACGCCACTAGGTTTCTATCCTTTATCCATAGGAAGCTGATTCTGTTGCGCTATACCTGTGATACACGAGACACAGCATTCGAGGAGATTGTCTGCACGTACGTTAAGTCCTTGGTTGATTTCTCTTTAATTTTTAAACCAAGGTGTATATTGCAGTTCTTGATTATTTGGTACACCCTTTGCCTAGTACTCCTGAGAAGTCATTTTGATCTTATCTGACTCCTTAAATTTGAAAATATCATCAAGCGCTTGTGCTTTCATGCTTGCTTCAAAACTGAAAGAGATATAGTCACCTTTCATCCATTTCTCGACTATTAAAACATGAAACGGTGAAATTTCTAAGTTTCAATGTGGTAAAATAAATCACTCGTGATCACATGCCCTTTTAGAGTTTTCCTTTTGGCCATTTCATTGTGTGCCTTGGTTTTTAGCCCGTGTGCAATTTTGAGTTGTTTATGGCAACTTTTCCGAAGTTCACCAACCAAGGAATCCCCTCCGATGGAAATCCTGGTCATTTTCCTCCTTTTCGAAATGTTGGTGCTCCTTATATGGCAACATTGTCCCTTCCTGGGTTAACTGTTGGGTTGCCCGTTTGATTGTTTTCAACATCTGTGGTTCCAAATGTCTCAACTACTTTTCAATCAGTTCCTCCACCTGAAAAACATCATGTTGATTCCAAGGTGGACCTCTCCACTTCTTCACCTGTTTCTGCATCCTCATATTCTGCTTCTCCTGGTGAAAGTCTGGATTCGAGTAACCAGGTGGCTAAGAAGAAAAAGAAGAAGACAAAGAAGAAGAAGTCTGATAAGTGAGAGGCTAAAGCTACCGCTACTGCTTCTGACACACCTCCTCTTGATAAACCTCCCAACCCTCCACGGAAATTCAAGTTCCCTTGCATGTTGTGCACGAGAGACCATCTTCTTCGAGACTACCCTGGCATTCCCAAGGTGCTCGAAGTATGGGCCAAAGGTCGTCTTCCATTACCTTTGGCTTCCGGGAGTCAAGTTGGGGGCACGTCTTCAACTGGTGCTGGTAAGGCTCCTAAGAAGCAGGGAAATATTACCAATACCTGTAAGTTGTGTGAAGGGCACCATGTCATTCACCTTTGTCCGTATATGGATGAAGCCAAACGGGTTTTAGACAACTCAACTGTTTCTATGCCATGCCTCCCGGCTGGTTATAAACGACTTTCTTTGAGTCCTCCACCAGTTGATCCTACTATTGGTCAAGAGTCATCCTCGGTGAATCCTACTCCCCCAGAAATTTAAATTCAGGAATTCGTTCCCGACCAACCATTGGTCGTGGGATCGGTTGAACTGGCCCCATCTACAGTGCACCAGGTCTTTTCCGTCGAGAGTGGATCTCACATCCCTCAGGTTCTTCTTGTTTCTTCAGATTCTTCGGACTTGGAGAAATATTCTCCTATCCATATATCTCAAGAAGTTACTTCTCCGCCTCCCGTGATGGAGGTCCCAGAGGATACTCCTCCTACCTTCAAGATGGAGGTCATGGAGGATGCTCCTTCTTCTTCCATAACACGAGGGGAAGACCATATCAGTTCGATGGTAGCCCCTCCAAGTGTTTTGGTTGCTTCCTTTGATTCGAATCCATTTGCAGGATACCGCCTTTCGTCTTATGTGCCTTTCGAGATCACAATACAGGCTTTTGGTCTGGTCGTACCCAGCACCATTATAGACGAAGACGCGTCTGTTAGTGTTTTATCCTCAACTACTTGGCAAGCTTTTGGCTCACCACTGCTTGCGCCTATTACGTAGAATGTGTTTGCATTTAACAGAAGAACGAGTCAACCCTTAGGGATCCTTCCAATGTTACCTGTGACTTTGGGAGGTAAAACCGTCCAGATGGACGTGATGGTTGTTCCAGGCCCCTTGGATTTCAATCTTCTCTTCGGGCATGATTAAACCTATTCCATGGGAGCGCTTGTCTCCTCCCTTTTTCATGTGGTCTGTTTTCCTCATGAAGGACAGATCGTGACCATTGATCAACTTTCGTTCTTTGGTCTTGATGTGGCAACTGGCCCGCCATCATCCCTTCCTGGTTTTTACCCACCCTTTGTATCTGCCCCACCACAGGTCAACTATGTGGCTACCTACCCCGTGCATGTACTCAGTGATAGTGCCATCGTGCATCAAGTGCTGGGGGCATTGGGTCCTGACTTCCAGAATGTTTTCCTTCCATCGGGAGTGGAACTCTTGCAAGCGATGACTTCCATTTCTTTATTATGAAGCTGGTTGGAGCATGGTTCCTTTTCTTGTGTCAAGCTCGTTAAAAAATGAAACAAGGTGTTCAGAGCAGAGTTCATTTTCTTGTGTCAAGCTCCTTAAAAAATGAAACAAGATGGTCGGAGTAGAGTTCCTTGTCTTGTGTCAAGCTCCTTAAAAAATGAAACAAGGTTGTCAAGAGAAGAGTTCCTTGTCTTGTGCCAAGCTCCTTAAATCATGAAACAAGGTGTCCTGAGGATAGTTCTTTTAATGTGTCAACCTCCTTAAAATAATGAAACACATTCTTGTTCAATTCGAGTCTTTGATAAGATATCGTAAAATCCCAGTCAAGTCTTTCCCTTGATCTCATGATTTGAACCTTCACTCCATCTGCCTTTCATATGGAATTAAGCTTTGGGGGCATGCACCTCGAATTGATTCACCATGCTAGGGGCATGCTTACTTTTTTCAAGCATAGTTTGTTTCCATTTCAAGCTTGTGTAAAAATGAAACCGGTTTCCAACATAGTTTATCTTTGTTTCAAGCTTTTGTAAAAATGCAACCAACTTCAAGAAGAGTTTCTTGATTTCAAGCTTGTGTAAAAATGAAACCTTTCTCATTTTACCTCTCGTGATTTCCATTTTATCAGCCTGTTTTCCAGATGAGCCTTGGTTTTCTCACTCCATCGTCACTATCTTCTTGGCCGATCATATGCCTTCACTTGGTTGTTTTACCTATTCCTGAGGAACCGCTGCAATGAGTGGTCTTGTTAGCCAACCTCTTAACCTTTATTTGTTCAGAGCAGTTCCACCATCACCAGAACCAGTAGCTACCCTTTATATCACTCGTTCCTCCAGGAGGAGTCAACTTTCAGCTCTTTTCTGACTCTCTAAACATGAAAAGATTGTCGAGTCCCTTGTCGTTTCGATCTCATTAAAGTGGCTGTGAAATGACATCTACCCAGTATACTTTTACCCCTTTTTCGGGCTGGGATAGATTACTTACGAAAAAGGAATACCCTAGCGTATCGCGACTAGGAGGTTTCCTCAGACATAGTTTTCTACCTTTTCGAATCTGAGGAACTATTTATGAAAAGGGACCATTGGAGTTTACTTTTCTTCTATCTTTTCAAACTCTCTAAACATGAAAATATGCCGAGTTCTTCCTTTGTCAGACTCATTAAACCTAAATGACATCGGAAATTGTCAATCATGACGTTATTCAAGTTTCTCCTTCCTAGGCCTCATTAAATGTAATAGGATGGATTTTTCCGAAGGATGAACTTATATTACAAGCATATGCTATCCCCTTCAAGCTTGCTTTCAAAAATAATTGGGGTACTCGCTAGAAATGGTGGGGAAAAATGGAACCAGAATCGTTGTTGTGTCGGCAGTCTGTCACTCTTGAACATGGCACTTGTTCGCATTCGTGTTGGGTTGGGGACATCTAATCTCATTTTTCACTTGCCTCCGTGGGTTTGGGTGATCCCTTTTTTACCTCTCATCTGCGCTTTTCCTCGTCATCATGACCTTTGATCTTTTGATGTCAAATACAGCCAAATCCACTGTCGTGATGCCGATATGTTCAAGAGAAGTTGACCTCTGCAAATTTCAACCTTCCTCTGATTCTCATCTGATCATGATTCACAAAGACATTATGTTCCTTTGTCTCGTTTCGATGATGTGGGAAACACTATGGCCCACCTTTGATCAAGGTCACTCCTTGTCGACATTAGCTCATTATCCAGGAAGCTGATCTAGAGAATCCCTTCTGGTACCTTGGAGCCTGCATGCCTTAATGGAAAGTTCTTCGCGTTCGATGTGAGGTTTTCATCATTGGCCTCCGATCGAGTGATTCTACGGGTGTTCGACGCCAGCTCACTGATTCACATGCCATAGATTGTACCTATAGTACCTTGAGGGCCATTGTCATTATTGGTGGTACCTCTCATGTCTATTAACAGCTTTCATCATTGGCTGTTAATCAGGCGATGTTCTTGCATGATCGAGTTCAGCTCACTTATTCGCATGTTTGAACTTGTACTTTGTTCGGGTCGAGATGGAGCGCAAGACCCTGGATTTTGTCTGTTAGAATCCAGGCTACGATTTTGTGGATTATTATGATTGGTTGCATGACTCATTCATTGGATGGTTGCGACCATACCTGAGTCTATTTATTGATCCTCGCTGGATGGCTGCGTCCATACCTTGGATCTAGATTATTGTATACTCTATTATGGATGGTTGCACCCATAGCACATATATATCATGTATTTGAGATATCAGTTGTACTTCTCTACGCAGGTTTTCCGATGGCAGTGTTTTCAGTTGGACACGTTCTCGTAAATAATTTTACCTCTCTCTCTCTTTCGGGCCTCATGCTTTAGGGGGCATCTGTTACACAACAATTTTTCACCATCCCTGCAATTCCTCGTCCCACACATTGGAGGGCTTATTCCATGACCTGTGAGCAGTGACATGATTTGAAAACACTTTCATGGCATTCCCCTAGACATGGAATTTCATTCCTCTGAAGAAAACTCCTTGTGAAAAACCCTAAAAATAGCCTTTTTATCCTTGGCGCGACTGCTCATTGTCATACCCATGCCAATGGGGGAAATCCTCCAAAGAGGGCGCGCCAACTGGCGCACTGTCTCAGTGTTGTACCCACGCCAAGCTTAATAAGGAGTTTTTTTTTATAAATAAATGGCGGAATATTGACTCCAACAAACTCCTGAACTGGAATCTAAATCGAGTTGGGGTGTTTGGCTCCGATTCTCCATGTAGAGGAAGTAGTTTTCCACCTCTCATGGAAGTTTCCTTGAGGATAGGGCCAATCCCATGATTGTAGGGATCCCAACTCCCCTTCCACCATCTATATAAGCTTTCCATTTTCCTTTGCAAGCTAATCTCCAAGAGCCTTCATAGCTTAAAGAATGCTGCAATAGTTCTCATAGAGCCAAATCAGTCGCAAGGAGATTGACGATTGAAGAGAGAGGTGTGTCCCCATTCCTAACGAGCTTTACCAAGACGTATTCCGCTGACAACCCGCCGAAGGAAGGTTTGGCATCAGAGCTAGGTTGTATTTTCCTTTGTATGAATTAATGATAAGCGACTTTGGTTATGGTTCCACTAGTATTGTTCATTATGATCATGACTTGTGTCTTCTCTGACTGATACATAATTGCATATATTGGGTTTTACGCTTGTGTTTGTCGTGTTTCTTGTGTGTGCAGGTGTTCGATCGCGGTGAAAGAGAGGATTGTGATCTGCTGGAGCAAGGAAATGGGAGCGTCATATTCTCTACAAACAACAACATTGGACTTGAGGTAGGCCTTCTTCGCAAGTTGGTTTATTGCAATTAGGAGCCTGCGCCTTAGCATGATACGATTTTTGCTAGACCTGGGTTGGGCTAGTAGGGATCGCCTCTATCCGCAGAGGGGATTTACCTCTACAACAATGGCCACCAATATCCACCTAGATAAAATTTCTCAAAAAATATTTACATTGGGGTTTTTTGACAGATATTTTTATGGGGTTTTAGGAAAAAGGTAGTCATTATGGATGGCACAATATTTGTGATATTAGTGTTGCCAACTCTATCGCAATGATTTCCACAATTATATTTTCTTTTAGCTCAAATTTGTGATTAGAGGTTCTAGTTTATATCGTTAGGATTTACATTGTATTTACAGATATTTATTTTTGTACTGAGCTTTTCTATGTTGAAGAGAAATCGTGTGGTGCATACTTATGTTGGATCAAGCTTTCCAAGAACTTCGTTTTATCTATATTTCGAGGGTAAGTTGTGTTGTGCATATTTTATTAAACAATGCACAACTTTCTTCTTTCAGATTTGCGATATTATTTAATTGAAGTTGGCTCGGTTCACTTAAATAATTTTTTAGTAATAATGAATCCAGTAGGTTACCTTCGATACTAGGAAAGGTGGAAAGGTTTAATTGAGTGGGTAATTCCTTTAGCTAGATTTAAATTTTTAGTAACAATGACATTGAAATGAGGCTTGGGAATTTTAAATGTCCTTTCAAACAATCTATAACGATTCATAATAAAAAAGTCTTAGTCTCAAATATCACATTGATTTGCAGAGTATCAAATAGTCTTATTCAAAGATCACATTGATTCGCAAAGTATGTTTCGAAGTATACTGATTAGTAATTCAACAAAAGCAGTAACTATCGCTTCCTCTGCTATCATGGAATTATGAAACGAATTGTTCAATCAAGAAACATAAATGGATCTTGAACCTTGTAAGCATCCTATCCTCACACAAATAGCTAGCTTCATAGGATTCCAAGGAGCAATACCAATCATGCACCCTCTCTCTTAAACCAGCATAGTATATTACATCATTGTAGAATCATATAATCAAGCGCTGCCTTCTTTATGCTAATGACTTCAAATTTCTAGACTTGAGTTGTGTCATTCTGCGAATGATCTTTAGCTTATTTCACAATTAGGAGATCGTCGACTACACTATTGCACATATAAAATACACTACTCCTCAAAGATCACGGTAAGTAGAAGATTATTTATTGAAGATATTTTAGTCACATGATGCAAATATCACACAAATATATAGTAGAGAGAACAAGATGGAACAAAAAACTTAAAATCAATCGATGCACTCATTTTCATGGGAAACTCATGAACATTTTTATTTTATTATATATTGCAATTTTACCCACATCTCGATATCGCAAGAAGATGGTATTCATAATAAAGTTTTGTATGTGAAGCAACTCTTTTTTTACAAGATAAGGTTATGTAGCTATAATGTCGTGTTTTTTCATACATTCAATGGGAAGCATTCCTTTAAATAATTGATAGAGTTGGTGTCATAGTATTCACTCGTCGTATGAAAGAACTTGCCATCTAGACCTTGAAATACCCCACAACGTCTCCATGCCTTCCACTACAACAACTTTGCCATATCATCTAGTAAGACCAAATCAGAGTCAAGGTAGATGTTATTCCTTACACGCATGTTGTCAAGTGGGAAATTTGAAGGTATTTTTTCATGGAGGATGAGAGGATTTACCCATTTTTTGAGCCTTTGGTCCATAAACATGGGATTACGTGAAGTGTAAGGTGGTAAATCCTTGTCTAGGTAAGTAGATAGGTGAAATTGTTGACGGAAACACCCAATATAGAATAACATAAAAATGGATATTGGAGGTTTTCCTCCCTAAAATTACACATTTTTTCATGTTACTACCCATGCCATGAACATCTTAGATGTCAAGTTGGGTAGTTAAGTTTTGAACCCACAATGTCAAAGTTTATCTGTGATTTGTAAATCGTTTTGAATTGGTTGGGGGGTTTCTTTCGTGAGAAAATTAATGCTATGTAACATATCTAAAAGATCATTTACCGCATATCAGGAGGTATCACGGGTTAAATTTTAGGGGTTCCCTTACCCATGAGAAAATTATTTAGCAACCATTTTATTTTTAAATTGTTTTCATATCACTTGTAAAATTTACTTGTACTTGTTTCATCTAATTTATCAAACCAATTTTCTCTCACATGAAAATTATTAAATTTCTTCGTCTCGTGCAAAAATCCAGCCAAATTTTCTTTTCTCAAACTTTTCCCAAAACAACGTCCTGTACAAATAAATAAAATTTTGGTTTGCTACATATCTTATTTTGGCTCTTCATCCTTATCCACTATGGAAATATATAATAGAATATAGTGAATATATATCTACCAAAAAAAGGTTCAAATAAATATTTTTGAATATCACATAAGAATTTAAGTTGGAGCGACATCCTATGCATAGTTTCTCCCGAACAGTGTAGAAGTGTATATTAGTGTAGATTTGTATTAATAATTTTTCAAAGAAATTTTTCTAAGCAGAACCATAAGAAAGTGATTTTAAATGATATTAAAAAAAAATAATGCTAATTAATGCACATCTAATTAAAAAATTTAGATAATGGCAAAGTACTAGATACCTTTCTATTAGAGAAATAATTAGAGTGATTGATCCATAGTTTCCATTGAAAGGGAATATAACTCACATGTCGAATCTTATTGCTTCATTGGATTCCACATGTAGTGACAACAGTCATTGTTGTAGATCTCTTAGTAACTATTTTCATTAGATTTATGCGATTTTATTCCTTAGACACACCTTTATTTTTTATGGGCTATGATTTCTTAGAATTCCATCTTGGAAGTGTCTTTTCATTAATGAAATCCAATTCTAGATGGAGTTGATCTTGGAAGTGAAATATTATCCTCCACTCTCTCTCAATAAATACCAAAGGTTTAGTTCCACCATAGCATTTATGGCAGAAGGCTTTGTTCTACTTTGGCACATGCTTCTACTTGATTTCAAAGGTGTAAAAGTTAGACATACTTAGTTTGGTTTATAACTCATAACTTATGAATAAGTCACTATAAAATTTTTAATTGTTTCTAAAAAATCAATCATATGATACATAAAAAAATGGTAAGACACTTATTTTATGACTCATTTACAGAAAAAATGCTCTATCATAATTATATGTTCCAAAAGATCCATTCAATCATATGATATGAAACATAACACATATTAAAGAATGATTGTGACTTGGAAAGAGAATCCAATGTTTAAAATTGATATTATCTGTATGTAACCATAGATTCAAAGTTTTCAATGAGGATAGAAAGTGGAAGAAGACAAGCTTAGCAAAATGGAATAGGCATTATTCTTCATGTCTTTAGCATCCAAAGAAACACAAGCCTTCCTAATGCATGTTTTACATGTAAAGGAACACTAATAGTACAAATTTATTAATATTTTATCAACATTTAAATTATTCTTTGACAAAGGTTGATATTAACGTTCTAAAAAACTCTCTCTAAATACTAATCACCTCGGTGAATCCTGGATGCTTGGGAGGTGAGGTTAGATGATCATCTTTAGAGTCCATGATAATAGATCCAAGGCTACCTCCATTTACAATGTACATTATCAAGGAACAAACCATTTTTTTGATGAATGAATCTTCCTCCTTGGAGTTCTTGAATTTTTTGTGTCTTTGTGGCTTTGAGTGCTCGAGAGAACTTTTCTCAAAGATAATTCAAAATTTTGGTCCCACCCTTGCATAAAATTAAGGAGTTCGAAAAATAATTTCCTTCCTCCTTGACATAATGATTCATGGAGGGAACTTTTAAATTGTGTTTGATGGGACTCTAGAGTCAAATACTGCGACAATTGAACTATCGAATCAAACATAATCAAGGCTTGCCACAATAGGCCGCAACACTTAAGATATATATATATATATATATAATTTAAAACTTGTAATTTTAGGATATGATCCTCATCATGAAGTAAGAGGTATGAATTGTGAAAGAGGATTTGTTCTCCTTAATTGCCTCCACTTGTTTTCTAAATCACCTACCAAATTCTATGGATTACCCAATCCAAGAACACGTAATAATACGGCCTATGAGTAATTAAATGTTTTTAGCCACTATTATGGAAGGAACGAGGCCATGGAGAGTTGGAGGGGTGCGAATAACATGTACTTGTATTACCAACTTCGGTCTACTAACCTCATATTGCGAGACTACCTTCAATGTTCAACGCCACAAAAATCTTATGATGAGATTACATTTAAGAGATCATTCAAGCAATGTAAGCTTGGTTCTATCAGAAATTCAGATCAACCTTATCATCAAATTCTTATTGGTTTGAGATAAAAATGAACCTTATCATCAATTGCTTCTAAGTCTCAAATGATAGTAAGGCAAGAAAACATTTTCTGTTTACTCACATCTATTTCCATTGATTCTTATAAGTCTCAGATAAGATAAAACTTATCATCAAATTCTTCTTAGTCTCAAACAAAATGAACCTTATAATAAACAGCTTCTAAGTCTCAAATGCTAATAAGGAAAGAAAATATTTACGGTTTACTCACATCTATTTCCATGGTTGGCTCTAGTCTAATAACCTTTTTATGGGAAATGCCACAAAAGATCTTGTGAGAAGACAAGGATATTTGACAAGTAATAGGCTTAATTTAATTAGTCTCTATTAGATACTAGTATAATCTTTACCATCAAGTTCTTCTTACCCTCAAATGCTAGGAAGGTAGGTAATTGATGGGAACATATGCAAATTGATACACTATTTAGTCACATCTCTCTACATTGTTGGCTTTAGTCTAATAACCTAATAGTGTGAGACTTAGGACATCAAATGCCATTAAATATCTTGTGCTCAAACCACATTTATGAGATTAGTCAAGCATCCTAGGTGCTGGCATATTTTATCATAGATAACATCAATGTTATCACTTATTTCTTTTTAAAGTAGTTGAAAATGAGTTTCTAGATTTGAGGAGGTTGACAATCATAAATTTTAGGAGAACTTAAAATCAAAAGCATGGAAAATAAAAAAACTTCATCAAATTTTCATTTGAAACTGAAAGGAAATTTGAAACTCCATGCTTGGGTGGGCTACAATGATGAATTTATAATGTATTTTTATTTCTTTTATATTTAAGTGGATAATGTTTAATATGGTTGTATGTTTAACTACAAGATTTCAAACCTCAACATAGGTGTGCCTACCATTTCACTCCTTCATCACCTTCCTCATCATGGCCCTCATGGCTCCCTCTAGGAGATTGATCATCCTCATTAGAATATTTCTTTACACCTTTGAATTTACATCATCCTTTTTCTTTTCTCTCAATATTTCTTGTTTTTTTTTCTTTTCTTCATCTAAAGCTTCCCCATGTTAATGTGTTCCTTTTCAAACCTCCTCAATGACTTTTTATCTTTTCCTTCCCTTCTTTTGTTCTTGAGGTTTTTTCAAAATAAAAGTAATAATCTTATCCCTATATCTATATTAGTAATGTACAGACATGAAGTACATCGCAGGGATATCATGTGTTTCTTTGATATGAGAATCTTTTTCTATGGATTTTCACATCAGATCCATAGCACTTGACATATATTTTTATAAACACTTGCAGAAAATGCCACTTTCTTGTTATCTATGTAATGAAATCAACTTCTGCCAGCCATTTTTTATGTCAGCTTTTGTACCTAAGTATATTTCGCAATGTACAAATGAAAACCAACATCATTGTTCAGATTATGTAAATGCATAAAGGATGCCTTTCTCAATACTATATTTCACAATGTACAAATGAAAACCAACATCATTCTTCAGATTATGTAAATGCATAAAGGATGTCTTTCTCAATACTACTCTAGTCGTTGTCTTTGTTTTATGTGGGTGCAATGTTTGCATGTTTACATCTTTGCTAGGAAAAAATAGGTAAAGGTATATATGCAAAGTAAGGTTTTTCTTAACATTTGCATCTGTGTTGATCAAGATTACATCCTGAACCTAGACCATTACTCCATTATGCCATAGTGTACTATAAATTTTTCACGTGCTGTAGCTTAGAGGATGCACATACCTGCATGGAAATCTCTTTTGGTTGAAGTATTAGTTTTGTTTATAATATTTATTTTTCTTCTTAATTAATTTTTTCATATTTAATTTTATTGGGGCTGGATGGCACCTGAAACAAGGAACCCTGGATTCTCAAATGCTGGGCTAGGGTTGTTGGGCACGAGCCAAAAGAAGATGATGATATTGAACAACTGTGGCATTTTTATTTAGAGTTCAAACCCTTAGAGGTCGATAGAAATCAGAAAATCTACTTTGAGTTCTAGGAGGAGAAAGCCTGCCATCAAGTTTTTCGTAATCAATATCCGCTTTGAGCAAGTGTTTGAGGGCCACCAAATATTCCTCTGTTATTTCAGAATCACACTCATTTGTTATTTCAGAATCAGACTTTGAAAAAAGAAGGACCTCCCAACAATACCAACAAAAAAACATCAAAACAGGATTTCAGTAATGCAACCAGAACACGAGTACGAAATCTTCCAGTTCCAACTTCCCTGCCATTACTATGATTAGCTTATTGAATTATATAATTATAGTTACAATGTTTGAGCTAGAAAAGTTCTCTCGTCCAAAGAATTTTGTAATGGTCTTATTTAAAAGAACTTGAATAGTACAGTCTAAAACATTGTAAAATCACTAGTTCAAACATATTTTTGAAAAAAGATGCAAGAGAATATTTCCATCCGCTGCAAATACCAAACTTTTCTTGCACACTGTTGCAATTTGTACTAAGAGTTATTGAAACTGCAATAAAAGAACTATCAAGCTATTCGAGAGGAAGGTGGATTCTTCTAATATTGTTGTTTTAAAATTTTCAAACTGCAATAAAAGAACTATCAAGCTATTCGAGAGGAAGGTGGATTCTTCTAATATTGTTGTTTTAAAATTTTCAATTGTGAATAGCCATTTTTCTTCCTCTTTTTGTTTTTGATATGTAGTATTTTGATTGGAAATTAAACTTCTGCTACGTTAGAAGGAATTGGTTCAGCCGAATAGAATAGTAACTCTGCAAACTTTTCTAATATGGATTGGTGACAACTACTCCATTATGCCATAGTGTACTATCAATTTTTTTTAAGCTGTACCGGCTCCAGTTTTCTTTATTTTCACTGTCTCCTGCTTGCTTACTTTCGATGCTCTTAGCGTTTCCTTTCTCTAATTGTCTAAGGCTTATTTTGTTTTTAAGAAGTTTGTTGGAGTTGCTCCTTTCTCTAATTGAGATTTGTTCACTGGATGCCCTAAATTATTAATGCAAGTATGAGATATGAGAAAAGAGGAAGACGTCGGTCATCTATTTTGCAACATTCAAGTTTATTCTTGTTCTCCTTTGGGAGAGTTAGGTGCAGTTTTGCTCAGACTTGCACCAAAAATGGAGGAGAGTAGGTGGAAGTCTCTTGTGAGGATTCAGAAGTCCTGGATAGCTGGCTGTTATATTCGATTTTATTGGTTGTTCGCTAGCCTAGTGTATGCCTACACAAACAAGAGGTTTGTCCTGAGTTTCTATTTTGTAAATCCTATTGCTTATATATGGAGGTTGTGTGTTCATGTTCGATGTATTGTTGCATGGTTGGGTGAGGTTCCAGTGCCAAACTTGAAGTCAAAACATATTCTTTGTTTCCATAACTTGATATTTGCTATTCCGAACTGCTGTGGTTCTGAAACGGTCAAGACAGAAGCTATTACATTAACCTAAATATTCACTCTGCAGCACAAGAGTAGGAATTTCAAGGGCAGATGAACTCTATAGCTATTTTTCGGCTGGCACTGGGCTCCTCTTTGATTGGCACTGGTCCCCTCTTTGATTCCAGAAAGGTTAACAACAGTTTGTCTAAATCAATTTCTTCTCTATGTGTTGTCTCGGGATTGTTTCAAATTTGAACTTCGCTTTTGTTTAATCTATTTTTTTTACCTTGATATTTGTTTATATTGCCCACTAGATGTTGGTTACAGAAATTGGGTAAGTCTAATTCTTCTGCAGTGTTGTAATTAGACATACAACACTTTGATTCAAATTCTTTTCTTTATGTCAGCACACAATATATATCGACTCCTGTGGGTTTAATTTTTTAACACAGCATCCCTATGCATCACTCATGCGTTTTGACTGAAGAGGCAGAATTGTTTAGTGCAACATCCCTGCTCTTGGGCAGGGAATTGTTGCTCAGCAACCTACCTTGTTTAATAAGAAAATTGAGAATAACCAACACCATAGTGACCATTTGGGATTGCTTAAAATACATTGAATATGAATGTTGATTTGTATATTATCTTAACCTTGTAATTGTTTAATTGTTTAAAACAAATACAACACAGAGGGACAATTTGTAGAATTATCTACATTGAATGTTCATTTGAAATTTTTAATAGGAAAGCTCAGAGAAATCTATGGGACGATACAGACATTGACTGTAAATTATGTTTCTGTTTGACAATGAAGTATTGTCAAATCCATGTCCCCGTAGTTTATGTTTATATGGCAAAGCCGACAATATGAGTCCCCATAGTTTCTAATTATATCGCAAAGCCGACAATATGATATAAGTAATATGCTTATGATAACAAAGAATACGTTCAAGCGTACTGTACAGAGTTCATGACGAGTCTGGGTAATGGAATGGAAGCTCAAAATTAAATGGAAACAAACTAACGTGAATGTTCCATAATGCATTAAAAAAATATAGGATTTTGAACAACTCAAAGATGCAAAGACAAGTCAACCTCTACATGTTCTGTTTTATCAGATGTATTATGCTGCTGAGGATCTTCGTTTCTGACCGTTTTAGCAGAAGGTAAAGAGCTTGACACCAATTCGATTCCATTTCTGGCCCTTTTCACAGAAGATAAAGAGTTGGACACCAATTCGATGTCATTGCTGGTCCTTTTCCCAGAAGACAAAGAACTCGACGAAAATTCTCCTTGAAAATGGCGCGGCCCCTGCTCCAAATGAGGCCGATATTTTGATAGGTCCACTATCTCCAGCTCAAAATTGTGAGAAAGTCTACGATTGGAATCGAAAGGCTGCTGCCCTACAGCATCATTCTGAAAGCGGTCAGTTGGGGGGCTATTCAAAATGGGATTCGATTTGCTTGTAGCTCGCTCATTCTTATGGGCATTCTGATGGCCTGCCAGTGCCTTAGAACTGTAGAACTGTTTAGGGCAATAGCTGCAATGAAAGACGCGGGCATTAGGGCCCTGAGCGGTGCTTGTGCCCTTGGAAGCAGAAGCCGCTAACTCTGGTACCTCGTGGGTTTCACCCGCTAAATATGATAGGTCCACTCTCTCCAGCACAAAATTGTGAGAAAGTCTATGGCTGGAATCGAAAGGCTGCCTTCCTACAGCACGATTCTGAAAACGGTCAGTTGGCGGGCTATTCAAAATGGGATTCGATTTGCTTGCAGTTCGCTCATTCTGATGGCCTCCAAATGCCTTAGAACTGTAGAACTGTTTTGAGCCCTGGGCGGTGCTTGTGGTCCTGGAAGCAGAAGAAGCCGCTAACTTTGGTACCTCCTGATGACTTTGCTTGTTTGCAAGGGTTTTGCCCGCTAAATATGACGTTGGTGGGTGTTCGTCAAGGCTGAAATTAGTGTAGTGTACGGTGAGATCCATTCCAAACAGTTTGGGCTTATCCTTCTTCTGATCGCCGTCGGAAGCCATGGATTATCTGAATGTTTTGAGTTATGATCTCTACACTTTTGGTGTATGCACCAGCGTTATGTAGCACCAAGTGAAAAGGTACTGTCTGCTTTCAGTGCCTCTCAGTCAAGTAACCTCGCCAGAAATCCAAGAACTGTGAACTCTTTCAGTGTCACTGGCAAACAAACCAACTATTGGAGACTTTGCAATATGGTGTCTCTCTCCGGATCTGGAAATATTAGGAGACCATAAATTAACCATTCATGATAGCTCGGGTGTGTTCAAATGGGAATCAAGTCCATTTTTATTATTATTTTATATTACAGTTAATAAATTTCATTTTTTTTTATGATTTCATTTTCTAAATTTGTCTCATTTTACTCATTAAAAAATATAAAGCCAATTCAAAAATAAATTTATAATTTAATTACAAATTATAAAAAAATTGTTAAATATTAAAAAGAAATTATAATCATTTGACCTTTCAATTTGTATATTTTATTATTAATAAGTTAGAAAGTAGCAAATTAATTTTTTTTATAATTTTATCTTGTAAATTTCAATTATTTAAATCCATAATAAATATGAAAGCTAAATTTTTAATTATAAATTATAAAAATTATTACTAAATAACTAAAATATTTTTTACTTAAATTAAATTTTTTATACTTATCACTAATATAATAAAATTCATTATATTAATAATAATATCTATTATAATTTTAAAAATAAATCAATATATGAAATATTATTTTGTGATTATTATTTTGATATATTTAATAATGAGTTATTTTAATAGTTTTTTTTTATAAATATATTAGTTTGCTGGAAGCTCTTTATACTTAAATATTAAATATTAGTTTGTGTGTAGCTTAACTTAACTTATGGTCTTTCTCTTGGGATCTGGAAATATTAGAAAACTATAAATTGACCATTGATGATAGTTCGGGTGTGTTCAGATGGGAATCAAGTCCATTTTTATTATTATTTTATATTATAGTTAATAAATTCCACTTATTTTTATGATTTCATTTTGTAAATATGTACTATTTTACTCATTAAAAAAATATAAAGCCAAATCAAGGATAAATTTATAATTTAAATATAAATTATAAAAATCATTGTTAGATCTAAGACTTTTGTGATCCATAATGTAGATAGATAGAAACTCTTTCCCATTAATCACATCATTAGGATTTGGTCGAAGTTTTGAACCATCTAATGTGGTTCATCCTTAGTACCACGCGAAGAAGAAAAACGATCTCAGTGAATATATAGTAATGACGGATCATAGCCCAGAGTTACCTATTAAAGCTAGTGGTTATTTAGTTAATTAGTTAGAAAATTTAAAAAAAAAAAAATATTTAATTAGTTAGAAAATTAAAAGCTTTTTAATTAATTTAATTAATTAATTATGAAATTAAAACTTTTTAATTATATAAAGATGTAATAATTTGGGAAAAAGAGGGGGTTAAATTATAAAAACCCAAAAGGGCCAAGGGGTAACTTATAGTACAGGCGAGAAGGAGAATAAAACTCTTGCAGGGGGCTATTTTATTATATTATCTCATTTCTTTTATATATATATATATAAACTCTTGTTTATTCTGTTCCCCTCTCCACCCTTTGTAATAATAATTATAAATATTCCCTTAACTTTCTCATTTTTATTTTCTAGTTTTATAACTTATTCATTCTAATTAATTAATTAATTAATTTATTATTATTATTATTTATTATTTATTTATTTATTTTTATTTATTTTTATTTTGTATTTTTATTTATTTATTTATTTTCTCCCTGTACTATAAGCTACGCCTTCTCCCTTTTGGGTTTTTATAATTTAACCTCCCTTTTTTCCCAAATTATTACATCTTTACATAATTAAAAACTTCTAATTTCATAACTAATTAATTAAATTAATTAAAAAACTTTTAATTTTCTAACTAATTAAATAATTAAAAAACTTTAAATTTTCTAACTAATTAACTAAATAATGGCTAGTTTATAACGGCTAGTTTTAACAACTAACTCCGGGCTATGATGCATCCTTACTATTTATTCACTGAGATCGTTTTCCTTCTTCGCCTTGTCGTGAGGATGACTCATATTAGATGGTTCGAAACTTCAACCAAATCTTAATGATGTAATTAATCTGAAAGATTTTCTATCTATCTATATAAAAAACATTGTTAAATATTAAAAAAAAAAATATAACCATTTAACCTTTTAATTTGTATGTTTTATTATTAATAACTTAGAAGGTAGCAAATTAATTTTTTTTATGATTTTATCTTGTAAATCTCAATTATTTAAATCCATAATAAATATGAAAAATAAATTGAAATATTAAATTTATAATTTAATTATAAATTATAAAAATTATTACTAAATAACTAAAATATTTATTATTTAAATTAGATTATTTAATTAAATTTTTTATACTTATCACTAATATAATAAAATTCATTATATTAATAATAATATCTATTAGAATTTTAAAAATAAATCAATATATGAAATATTATTTTGATATATTTAATAATGAGTTATTTTAATAATTATTATTTTTAAATATATTAGTTTGCTGGAAACTCTTCATACTTAAATATTAAATATTAGTTTGTGTGTAGCTTAGCTTAACTTATGGTCTTTTTCTCTAGATCTAGAAATATTAGAAGACTATAAATTAACCATTGATGATAGTTCGGGTGTGTTCATATGGGAATCAAGTCCATTTTTATTATTATTTTATATTACAGTTAACAAATTCCATTTCTTTTTATGATTTCATTTTGTAAATATATACTATTTTACTCATTAAAAAAATATAAAGCCAAATGAAGGATCAATTTATAATTTAATTATAAATTATAAAAAACATTGTTAGATATTAAAAAAAATATTATAACCATTTCACCTTTCAATTTGTATATTTTATTATTAATAACTTAGAAGGTAGTAGATTAATTTTTTTTTATGATTTTATCTTGTAAATTTTAATTATTTAAGTCCCTAACAAATATGAAAGAAAAATTCAATTATTAAACTTATAATTTAATTATAAATTATAAAAATAATTATTAAATAACTATTTTTTTTTAAATTAAATTTTTAATTAAATTTTTTATACTTAATATGACGAATATAATAAAATTCATTATATTATTAATATTTGTGATTATTATCTTCATATATTTAATAATGAGTTATTTTAATAGTTTTTTTTTTTTTAATATATTAGTTTCTTGGAAACTGTTCATACTTAAATATTAAATATTAGTTTATGTGTAGGTTAGCTTGAGGTTTCAAAAATGATGACCTTAACGTATTTTTAAAATAAATATTACTGTTTGAAGTGGTACTCTATAGCTCAAAAGGTGAGATATTGTCTCCTAAAGTTACTTTTAAAA
Organism: Pinus albicaulis; assembly: GCA_034641835.2. Taxonomy (NCBI): domain Eukaryota; kingdom Viridiplantae; phylum Streptophyta; class Pinopsida; order Pinales; family Pinaceae; genus Pinus; species Pinus albicaulis. Next base: position 844,543,189 of record CM076572.1, read on the forward strand.
TTAATGAAATAAGATTTACATGAATTAATTAAATAAAACTAGTAATCATAGTAAAAACTTCAAATTTTATTTCTTTATACATAAAATAATTTAATTTTCACCTTCATTTTATATCAACTTTATGTAGAGAGATAATGCCATTAAAAAGTAAAAAATGTATCTAATTTGACATAGAATTACTTTATACTTATTATTTATTTCTTCACTTCATATGTGGTGTATGTATTTATGCATGTTATAAATAAAATATTTCAATGTCCATATCAAGTAACATAATTTTATATTAATTTTGAATATGATAATGATGATGATGGTGGTGGTTAACATCTAGACCAATCATTGAAATTAGAAGAATTATATCTAATATTTTATTGTAAAGGAGATGTGTAGATTAATGACATATTAAAAAAATTAATAAAAAAACATATTTTAATAGATTAGAGATAAAATATTTAATATATTGGTTAGAGAGAGAGGGAGTTACTATGTCTTTTAATTCAAGGCATTTGAGAGATTTATAATTTCTTTCATTCTTAACATGACATTTAACATTTTGGAAAATATGGATAACAAAACTAATTGTGAGTATATATATATAAAGATTATATATTATGTTTAGATATGTCTTATATGTACACAAACACACACACACACACACACACAAAGAGAAAATAGACTAATAAAAATAATAATTTATCCTTGATGGAGATGAGGCTCAAGAACAATGGGGTGGTCGATATCCATGCCTACCACCCTCGTGACTGAATGACATGAGGAAAAATAATGGAGGGGGGTGGCTAGGCCACATGCTTGCAACCACGTGTAAATTGAAGTTTTTAAGGAGCATTGGTGGATTGATAAATGAATCGATAAAGGGGAGCAACAATATTGGTTAAGTGATTTCCTTATGAAGAATCAACCCCTTTCAATGATCTAAGATTTGGGTATGTAATCTAGGAACTTGGAGCCTTAAACATAAGGGCTAGTTGTAAATTATTTAGTAATAGTGGTGGCTTCCCGACTTTACGTTGGGGCATGGAAAACTAGAAGTACCGAGTAGATCTATTGATTATAAGAAATATAAATAGTAATTTCTAACATCTTAGAAAATTTGTACCAAGAAAAAGGGATTTCAACCTCGAGCTTCAACTGATAGACGAGAGAAGAGGTTTGAGGGTACGAATAATTTATGAAATTTGTGGAAAATCCTCCACTCCTTGCATGCAAAATATGGACCTCGATTTCCCCACGGTAGTTCACAACTTTCTAAGACACCGAAGGAACTTTATTTAAGATAGTTCCACCGAACTATTTTTCTATAAATAAATCACCCGCGAAGTTGGTTTGTTTACTAGCCATTATTCACGCGAATTTGTGTCATCGTTCACTGCTGCTCTCATCCGTGCTATTTCTCCTTTTGTCCGCGCTTTGGATCCTCCCATCCGCGTTGTTTCTCCTTTCATCCCGCGTTGTTGCCCTTCTCTCTCTCTCTCTACATAAGTATGTTCGGATTCAGTTCGTGGTTTTTAACCGATACTTTAGTTCCTTTGCCTCTTCTACCTGGCGTTCAACTCAGTTTTGTGGTTCTTAAACGATACTTTAGTTCTATTCTCGTTATATTTGACCTTGCTCCTCGTGTTTTTAATCGATACTTTAGATCCGTGGTTTTTAACCGATAATTTAGTTCTATTATAAATACGCTCTTTTCATTCCAAAATTTATACCTTTAACCAATCCTCAACATATCCGTACCTTCTTTCATTCATTTTTTAATCTTCTCAGACTATCCAATAACCGCATCCTTAGACTATCCACAATCTACATACTTCATTTAGAAAAGATAATCTCAACACAAAACAGGAAACTGATGTAGAAAATATGTGAAACCGAAATTGCATAGGCCCAAAGTAAGAATGAATATATGATCAAACATTGTATAAAAAGATTACCTGTGTCGGGAGTGGCCTTTTACAACTCCTGAAAGCATCTAGTTCCACATTCATTCCTCCGGCAGACTCTGCCTTGTAGATACCATACATCTGTCTAAGGTTAAAATCATACAAGAAGAGCTTCATTCCGGGCTTCACCTTTTCTACAAGCTCCTTTTTGGTTGGTGGCAACCCAAACACTTTGTATCAGAAACACTCCTGCTTTGTTTGAGAATTACACATAAAAATCAAGCCGAAAAACTTATCTTTTCCACTACCATCTTCATTGTATGCTTCCTTTTTGCGTTTTTTTTTCTTCTTATTTTGATCAACCTTTGACACAACAGGGTCAGATAAACCCTTGGGTTTTTTCTTCGTCTCTATTTTAACAGTCTTATCCACAACATTAACCTTTAACACAACAGGGTCAGATAAACCCTTGGGTTCGTTCTCCATCTCTATTTTAACAGTCTTATCAAAAAAATTAGTTGGTGCTGCCTCCTGCCACATATATCCACATATTTGTTCAGGCATTTGTAATCTTCCTTAGACTATCCACAATCTGCTTCACACTATACGCAATCTGCTTGATACTATACTATCTACAATCTGCTTCAAAGATGACCGAACAATAGATCCACACTATTTTCAAACTCTTTAAACTTCACACTGAAAGCCCATCAACATATTCATACTAAATCTTACAAGAATCTGTAAACTGTTTTCAGAGATTGCCGAGTTATTCCTTATCAAAAGAGCCACAGACAAGGTATATAAATATAGATAGAATTACTTCCTTTTAGGCCGACTAACACTTTGGCATGTAGGCTGACTTGTAACACATCATAATAGCTCGATTTTTCAACGTTGATGTATCATTGGTTCATGTTTTCTTTGACTAGGTCTAGGTTTCTGACTGAATCTATATGGACATTTATGTCTACTTAAATACCCTTCTGTTTGCAAGATTGATTTATCTTTTAAGATTTTGCATTTGTGTGTTGTATGTATCAAATATTTCTATTCCCAGTTTTTCTATGCATATCAATTCAACTTCAAAAACAATTAAATCTAATTTAATATTATTGTCTGCTAGAAGTTAGTTTATGTTTTAAAAATCTGCAGTGTTGTATGTTGCAAAATATTCTATTACAGGTTTTGTTCTACATATGCGTTTAGGTGTTTTGAGATATCCTTGTGTGTTAGGTTATTTATATTTTTAAATTTTGCAATGATATGTTGTAATCCTTTTATTACAGTTTTTGGTTTTCATGTTCATTTTGGCTGCAGAATATTCTCTCCATCATAATATCATTCTGTTTGATATCTTGATTTATGTTTTAAATTTTTCACTGACATGTTTTATCATTTTGTAGCAAAGTATTTTTATGCCTGCTATATTAGGCTCTCTCTTTTCATTGAGCCGTGTGTATGGTATGGTTTCATTTAGACCATTTTCAACCACAATAGTATTCTCTTTGTCACTACTGCAGAAATAAAAAGCACATGTTAGACATTATCATATTCACATAGGCAAAAAAGGGTTTTCCTTAATTTTACATATCAAAATGTCTTTGAAAAGTTATTTCTATTTAAAATAAAAAGGTGAAATATTAGTTTCATCAATTACTAGAACGAATAGATGGTAAGGCCCACAGCAACAACTGCAAAAGAAATGCAATATAACCAATCAACCTACGTCAACAAAACATATGGTCTTGAATGAGATTTTAGACTCTTTAGATATAAATGTACATCGTGGCAATGTATCTTATATAGAAATTTAATCCATGTGCTTAACCTTAACATTGACACAAATGGAATACAATTTTCTTAATTTCCATGATAGAAAAATATGCGGATGAGGATTGCCCACATATCCGAAGTCAAAAGGGATAGATTAAAAATGGATGCTCTAGTCATGTCTATATAAGATAAATTAAAGAAGCATGACATATTAGTAATGAAAATTAGATATGTGTGTGCCAATTATGTTCATATAACACAACAAATAGATGATTCAATACAAATGTCACATAGAAGTCATATTTATGTCATGGGCCTTCAAGTTGGAATTATATATCTAGCATTGCACAAGCTATAGGAGATAAAATCAAAGAATCATGTGAATGTAACTAAACATGTGGTAATAATTATGTCTCTTAATAATAACAATTAATAATTTCCAAATTCATACCAAGCTATATTTCATCTAAGTAGGTTTCAATTTAAACTTATATCTAATGTTAAATTATATAAGAGAATAACAGTAATCCAAACTTCAAAATAATATTTAGAGTTAGTAAAAAATGTGACATATAATATTCCTACATGGAAAAACATAGTTACCAAGAGTTCAAAACTCATGCATTTGAATACAAAGTGGGTATATGAATGAGCAAGTAGATTTTTTTTAGGAATGAGGAAGTGAAGGTTGATAGAGAGCCACAAATAATTGCAAATTCATACCTTAACAAAAATTTTAGATCCTTTTAAAGAAAACGTGTCATATAATCAACTCTCCTCAAAATATATGATAAACTCAACACAATTTTATGAAAAATAGTATACCATTTTTTACATTTCACATAATACAAATAGATAAATATTTACTTAAGCATTTATAAAAAGATTTAACCATTCATTGAGAGATGGCCAAGTGATTGAGACATGGCATCATCAAAATAAAAACCAAGTACAAATTGTAGTAATCCTAGAATCATGCTTTACATAAGGTAAAATTAGAACCTAAGACTTACTATACATAAAAACATTTACCCTTACCAAAAAATATATGATAAAAATTGACAAACTACATAAGCTTAAGCTTAAGGGAATATAATCCTTTTTGGCTCTTCCATAGATAATGAAAATGATTGTTCCAAGTCTCATGTTGCTTCTAATGTTATTTTATAAACCTTGATTGGAGAGAAAAAGAGGAGGGAAGAAATGTAAGAAATATAAAACATAATGAAATACAACGTAAGAAATAGAGAACATAATGAAACACACATAAATATCTCTAGACAATCAACACAATTATTTTCCTAGGAAATCCTTATATGGGAGACAAGCAACCCTAAAAAGTAATGATGCTCTCGACTCTTTTTTCCCTAGGAAATCCTTATGGGAGAAAAACAATACTAAAATGTAAACATGCTCTACTCTTTCCGGCATGGAAAATATGTACACAAAGAAAGAGTGTAATATTCTAGAGTTAGCTAAGACTTTTAGCGTGTAAGGTTGTTATAAAAACTTAACTTCATACATTTTTCTCTCTAACTTCACACTCCTAGTTGTATTTCCAACTATGGAACAAAATAAAATAACACAAAATGGAACTCCTATTCCTCCTGGTGGCCAAGTATTTAACATAGCGTGATAGCCAACTAGGTGTAAGATTTGACTCCATCAACCATCATTGAGGTTTGCGATTTTAGACTTTTTAGAGTCTTGTTAAAATTCCACATGTAGCGAGCTTGCTATGCTTGAGTAATGGGGATAAAATGACATTCTCTCGTACTATGGTGGTAAACATGATAGGTCAACTTACTAAAGTCATAAATTTTGAATGAAATTCATTTGATGTTTTTCTTGCACCATTGGATATGTCTTTAAGTGTAGAATAATGGTCAAGATTTCGACACAAGGGATAATCATTTGACCCCTAGAAATGTCATTTAATACCTCAAAATGACTTCAAAAGGTTTTAGACCCCAATTCTCCACCCACCATTAAAATGAACCTACAAGTTGATTCTTTCAGTTTTTTCACTCTATAAGCATCAAAATATATAAAAAATAATATAATTATCCAATCTAGATCATTATTTAATAATTTTTTAAAATTATGAGTAAGATATACATCATGGAATTTAAATAAATAGCGTTAATTCATTTAACACCCTTGTACATTCCTTGTTGATACTTTGAAAGTAATACGTTTTGAAAAATAATTTGTTTATGGATTCTTAAGATTATTAACTTTCGAACCATAATTACAAATTTATTTATTTATTTACTTATCATTTAGTTGCTAAAAGTTGAAGAATTGACGTTGGTAAATAATTAATTAGGTCTATTTAAATCATTTACCACTTTTGGGATTTCTGTTTTCGTGGTTTCATTCATAATTTCACTTTTTTGAAAATTGTCAATTTCAATTTTTCACACCACATGTGCACAATCAAAGTACCACAGGTCTTTCCCCTACTAAAGTATGTTCTTTTAAAACATGTTTTCTTGGTGATATTGGTGATTTAGAAATTATTGGGAGAGAGAAATTCCTCATTTAATACACAATTTGTTTGGTTCATGACACTAAGTTAAGAACAAGGATGTGCACTTATTTGGATTCTCATGATTAGGGTTGTAATCATGAGGCTCTCGCTCAAGAGTGGACCTTCCCAAAATCTTGTGACTTCTTGTCACAAACGAAACCATCAAACTGAAAAACACATCATGCAAGAAACATAATCACGACATATCATTTTTTTCCTTCAAAGAAAAAAATCTACATCATGTGTGAATATCTACATGTACCTACATATTGGTACAAAACTATCAACCAAACACAAGTCGACAACATGTGCCTTCAAACAACTGACTCTCAAGTCAAATAATAGCTCATGTACAAATTTCCATATTTGTTGCATTTAAGTGTCAACATAACTCTACTTTCAACATCTTGCTTCATGCAACATGCACCATACTTTGAATTTGCAAAGAAATCAATGAAACATCAAAATACATGCAAGGCCTTAATTGGATAAGAAATCTAACCATCCGTTACCAAACCATTTCAATGGAACTTCTTTTAGCTGCACTTCATCATCATGTGAATCATCTTGACCCTCATCAATTTGGAATCCTCTTTTCCATTCTTGTCATTATCTCTTTCCACCTTCTTCAAATGTTGTGGATGACTTGTTGGATACAAAGTCCAACACTTGTCTACAAGGTGACATTTCTTATGGCAATGAGTAATAAACAAAATTGCATCTTATTTTCAACATCATTTTCCTTGTCCAATGGGCTTTTGACTTTTTGCCTCATTTATTTAGAAAGTTTCATTTGCATGGATACCTTCTTCCAACATCTATAAACATTATGATTATTCAAACCACAAAAGGAACATGTGCAAGTTCTTTTCCAAATCTTATGTGAATATTTATCATGTTTATCATAATCAAAAGCAATTTGATTAAAGGAAAATTTATACCTTGAACATTCACCATTGTTGCCTTCTTGAGGAGGTGAATTTGATGAGGTAGTGGCTCTCCTCTGAGTACTAGCAATGAATTCAATGACTTCAGAGCTTTCAACATCCTCTTCTTTTACATTCTCATTAGCTACATGATTATTAACATCTTCTTGCAACGTGGGTGTCAAACTTTTCCATTCATCATGAACACAAGCTTCACAAGCTTGAGGTAATGAACATGAAATAAAATTCCTTCTTGGAACAACTTCATGTGCCTCCTTGGCTTTGGAGAATTCTCCATCATGTTTTCCATAACCAAGACCCAAATAATTAGACCCTTCCTCAACCACATTTGGCTCAACTATGCCTTGTACTCAACTATGCCTTGTACATTTTTTCCTTTAACCCTTTACTTTCATAGCACATATTCATAAAAAATTTGCACCTTATTCCTCTAGTGTGTCTCTCAAAAGCATGCACACATTCATTTTGAGAGGAAATTGAAGATAGAAACCAATAGCTAATTCTGCTAACTAACCTTGACTAAAATGAGCTAAATTGTGCTTTGATACCAGCTTGATTTTAACATGGACAAACTAGTTTTGTTGAAGCCACTTTCCTTTAGTTAAATAAAAATGTATTAGGATCGTTTAAATTTAGCTAATTGGGAAGTGGCTTTTATGTCAAGATTTAAGTGTATTTTGTGAGAAATTTACGAGTTAATTAGCTTTTAAAAAATCATGTGTACAACAAATAAAATGCAAAATTTTTATTTTGGAAATTTTTTTCCCTCAATCCAGATTCCGATCATTGGACATGTAAGATGAAGAAAGAGGGAATTCACTTTTCAAATTCTAGACCTTGTCTAAACCAAAATAAACTAGAGGTTCGGTTTTCAAATACATTCACTTATTTGGAAAAGTTTTAGCTACCAAAAGTCCATATGCCAATATACCTCCCAAGAAATCCATTTATTACACCATTGGTTAGTTTTTTTTCTTCCTATATTCTTTATCAACCTCTTCAAGTGATTCTTGAAATGTGGATACTTAAATTCTTCCTAAAAATTTTAGCTCTAAAACGATAAGACATACAAGGTCATTTTAAGTCATTCCTCTACCCAATTGTAAAAACCAAGTGAATATTTCTACATATTGATTTTTGTCCCATAAACTGTACAATATAGGAGCTGTTTCTCATTTCTGCTTAGACAAGTTTAACAAACACAATAACAGAGAAAAAATTAGTGACGTCACGAAAAGATGTAGCCTCTTCAAGGTATCATATCCTCTCATCAAGGTCAAGAATCTATTCAGAAAAAATGTCCTATGGAAATGATGGTTTAAGAAACAAAACCAGACAAAAACCTTCAGTGAGAACAACAAAATATGAAACCTCTTCAAGGTCTTAAATTTTCTCGTAAAGTTAAATTGTGTCTTGATCAAGTCTGACAACAAAGAAACATTCAATGACAACACCAAAATCTACATCTTCTTCAACGTCTTCTAAACCATCTTCAAAGTCAATATTGTGTGCATCAAATTCCTCACCAAGGTCATCAATGGAGTCATCAAAACTACTATTTCAAACTTCAATGCCAAAAATAAGTCAAAAGAATTCAATTTCTCCTCCAAAACCTTCTTCTTTAAGCAAAGCTAGCATCATGTCGTCGAGAAATTTAGTAATTCCACAAGGAAATTCTATCAAAGTTAAAACAAATCCTTTTCATCGATATTTAATGCCTACCTTTTCAAGTGGAACACATCCAAATTTAAGGACCACAATGCCATAAAATAAAACTTTACCTAATAGGTGTGGACCTAGAACCCCCAACTTTGCGTGAGATGTACAACTGAAGATCCTATGGTAAGAAGTGTGAGAAGAGAGTCATGGTCACTGAGTTGAGCAAGAGAAATAGTTTGGTATGAAAACCTTACTTGTGATAGGTCATTGGCATTCAAAATGTGAAAATTCGCATTTCACTTGGAAATAAGATGGTAGAGAAAGGTATAGATGAAAGGAGATATCTATCTATGTTTGAGAAATCAATTAGTTCTATCAATTCCACCTTGAAACTCTAAGAGACATTGAATTAAATTTCATCTCAAGACAGGGCTTTGGGAGGACACTCTCAAAGCCAACCTTCATTATGGCTTTAAGCACATGGTAAGTATTGACTTAGCAATCTTATTTGCATAATTTTTTGTAGCATGGACCTTAATGTCATAGCCTTCTTTTGCCTAAAATGAATGCAAATTTACTTAAAATTTGGCTTGCAACATTCATAATTCATGCTCATGGAACATGATTGTGTTGCAATTGTGATAACATCTGCTCTATGTAGAAGCTTTAATAAAAAATGATCGAAAATGACATTTTTGCTCTGTTTTTTTCAAGATTCAAGGAAAATTACACCAAGTAGCTTCCAGCCTCATATGACCATCATGTCAAACTCATCTCAGGATATTGTCCAAGTAAGAGCCACTTAAGCAAGCAATCCAAGATACATGACTCCGCAATTTCAATTAGCAATGAAAGTTCTATCCTGGGCAAACATCGTTCCGCATCCTCAATGGGGCATGTTTGATGACAATAATTTGGGGAGTGGGAGAGGGAGATGGTAGGAGAAAAAATTCAAGGAATCCACGGGAAATTGAAAAATATATAACTAATAAGGTGGAAGACACTTTGTAACCTAAGAGAGAAACCTTTTAGGCAATGGGTGAAGTTGGTATTACACACCCAATTGGATAACCTCGGGGAGAAAACATTTCTCCCACTTTATTTGTTGGCATAACCTCGTAAGTGTTATTCACTAGCATGTATTTTGTAAAGGCCTTGAACTAGTTCCCATTCAAATCCATCCACCAGGTTGTAGAGGATTCAAAGCCTAATTTCATGAAAAGTAAGCTGGGGATGATCACATTGACCTGCTTGATGACGTGTCTATGAAGATTAACTACCTTGAACTATTTTTTTGCGTAGGGAAAGAGACACATTCCCATGTCTGAGCATGAAAACGTTCTTTGATATTGTTAATGACTCTAGTGTTTACTTCTACAAGTTCTATAGGTAGAGTCTGTAAAGGGCCAGGTAGCCTCTGGATTTCATCTTTTATGAAAGGTGACATATCTAGTAAATGCCCCTACAGTCAATCTCTGGAATGAATCTAAATAGAATTTCTTCATTTTAATATCAATAAAACACAACAAATTTAAGGTAAACTATGTACATGTGTCATTTCTCCCACAAACTAAAGTGTATAAGTGGTAAATTTTATACCAAGTGTGCTCCCACCATGTAAAGCGCAATTTGGCGAACTTATCATTTTTATAATTTCTTTTTCGATTAAATTTAGTTTCACACATAGATTATTTCTTTGAAAGTTGTGTTCTACATAATTTGTGTACACTAAATTACAAATTTATTTTCTGAAATCTATTTTGTGTAAATTTCGACCAATAGATATATATCATGGAGGATGAACAACGAATATCAGCCGAATCCCATATGGAGGTTCAGGGATCGGGGGATGTTCACTATATTTAAATATAATCTTAAATCTCCATACATGTGTGTACATATGGAATTGATTTTTTATTAACTTTGTGAGTTAAATTAGTTGTTAATAAGTTTCATATTTTAATTTTTATGAGGAAAGAGGAGAAGGGTTTCTAATCCATCCATGCAGTGTGCCCATGGTTCAAATGGTCGAGGTATGAGTGGTAGCGAGTTGCGTGAATGGGGTGATACTTATTCCTCCGAAGGCCAATCAACGGCTGCTGGTTCTCAACAGGGTCATTCTGGGTCTGGTTCTCAGTAGGGTCATGTTGGAGAAGATGCTAACCAAAAAAGTCACGGTTTCCATCAATTTCAATATTTTTTCATTAAATTTGTACAAATTTTTTTACACGTGTTTTTTCTAATATACAAAATTTTAAATATATATTGATGCAGAGGCCGAAAATGTTCAAACTAGTGGTCAAAATAGACGCAGGGCAGCCCGCTACATTCAAGAAGAAGGCTGTCAACCCAGCACAACATATCCGGCCGAGATTACTGATATACCATGGGAAACCAACATGGCGGAATGCACCTTAAAAACATGTGAAATACTTCATGCAAAATTGCAAAGAGATCTCGTGGCTTTGTCTCTACCTGCTGAGAGTTGACAAAGCCTTGAAATAGTTACACATTCATTGGGTGAAATGGTAAATTTGTACAGAAATCTTGGGCCAACGAATGATTCATTTGTAGAAATGATGAGAAAGAGAAAAGAAACAGTGATGGGTCCTGATAAATGGGAGGACGTAAAACAAAAATTTATAAAAGAAGTAGCCAAGTCAATGTTTAATTACAAGGAAGGGCCAAAAATAAAAATGTTGAAGGTGCAGTATTTCAAGCACCCAGACATAGCTCATTATTTGTATGATAGGCATCTTGCGGCCTATGGAAGGCTTCCATGGAATGATGAGGTTCCTATTTATTTTGCACAATTTTTTTATGCAGAAGTTTTTTTGGGTATGAAACCCAACTACAATGACCTTATGTTAGAATTTTTTGGCCTGGGGAAAGGTCGATTATATGACCGTAAGGGCGCTAAGCAAGATTTGGAGTTGCCTCGCACTAAGCTGCCATTGGTGAGTCGACCGTTTCGAGTCCAAACTCTACGATCAGAGAAGGATGCGACTTCTCAAATAAGTTGGGAAGCAAGGGATGTTATGATCGAAAATTTTCATAGTGGATTGGGTGGAGTCGATCTTTGTTTAAATTGATAAAGAGCACGTGAAAATGCACGTGCCAATTTTGTTTATTGTACAAATGAGGAGATTGACAACATGAATGTTGAAGATCTCCGAACATATGCAAAAAATTGTCGCAATGGTTTGCAAGACCTAATTTTTCATGAGGAAGAGGGCACCGGAACGGTATGTGTTAGTGACCTTAGGGTTTGAAATTATTTTTACATATACATGTGTACAATTTGTAATAAATACATGTCTATGTACATGTATACATTTATTTGTATGTGTACATTAATCTAACAAAAATGTATGATTATATGTTAAAACACCATTTGCAGTTCTCACACATGATGCATGACGAAAATGTTAATATCACGTTCGGGACCTCTGGTTCAAACAATGCAGATGGGTCTAACCATCAAGATATGTTGGAAAATGTTAGTGTTTTTTAAGTGACTTTAAAATAAATAATTGTGCACACATGTACATGTATGTATATATATAATTTGATAAAATGTTTTAAAAGATACCGATTCCGTCCGACGTTTTTGGGATGGCGGTACCTTCTTCTTCCTTGGGAGATGTACCTTCTACTTCCTTGGGAGATGAGCCACAAGTATGGAAAATTTTTCACAAGTTTAAAATTTATGTTTAAAAGTTATATATATATATATATATATATATATATATATTTAACTATACATGTATATTGTATAGTTTACCGTTGTAGATGTTCCTATGGGAGAACTTGTTCATCAAATGGAGAGGGAACCTTATGAGTTATTGCATGATTTTTTTGTTATATTTTGTTTTTTACATGAAGTTCTAGATATATATATTCTCATTCATTTTTAAAACATCAAATTTTAATGTTCAAGTACATGTGCATTGTGTATGTAGGTTTCCCATTTACATGATAGGGCGCGGACTAAGACCCTAGTAGGGAAAACGCTAGATTCGTCTCTATTTGATGGACATGATTTGTAGATTTGATTTCAAAATTTATATGGTCTTAAAATTTGTTAAACTTGATACAGTTTGATACTTGTGAGATTTACAATTTTTGGACATATTTTATTACATTGTTAATATAATTTGTTTTATTTAATTTTTGGATGGTTTTAGTACTTTTGGCATGTGAATGTGAAGTAATGTTGTCATTTATAAATTAATGTTGTCATCTGAACTACATTTGGCATGTTATGTAATGACGTGTTATAATTTGTTTTGTTTTTAAAATTTAAGTTTTGGATGCTTGGAGTACATTTGGCATGTGAAGTAATGTTGTGATCTATATTTTTTTGTTAAATTAAAAGTTAAAGTTTTGGATGGTTTCAATCTACATTTGGCATGTGATATTTAATGTTAAATTTTTTTATTGGATAGTTGAATTATAATTGGCATGGAATGTGAAGTTTTTAAAACTCAAGTTTTGGATGGTTTCAATCTACATTTTGCATGTGATATTTAATGAACTTTAAATGTTTAATGTTTTAATGTTGCATGATATATAATCGAAAGGTTTTGAAACCTTAAAGTTTTGGATGGTTTCAATCTAGATTTGGCACATGTGGTATATAATGTTAAATGTTTCTATTGGATCTAGTTGAACTATAATTGGCATGGCATGTGAAGTAACGATCTATATATAATCAAAAAGTTTTTTAAACTCAAGTTTTGAATGGTTTCAATCTACATTTCGCATGTGATGTTTAATGTTTTAATGTTGCACGATATATTATCAAAAAATTTTAAAATTTTAAAGTTTTGGATGGTTTCAATCTACATTTGGCACATGTGGTATATAATGTTAAATGTTTCTATTGGATATTTGTTCACTATAATTGGCATGGCATGTCAAGTAATGTTGCACAAATCCCTTTTGGATGGTTGAAGTAAATTTGGAATTTTAAGATTGCTTTTGATCTCTCCATGTAGTTTTGTTTGAATGAAAAAGTTTCCAATAGGAAGAACATAGCTTTTCAATGCAACTAACCATGTATCAATTGAGCTCTAATTGAAAAAAGAGTTTAAAGAAGTAGATATATGTACAAATTATTCCTTTAATTTTGATTGGAAATATAAGTCTAGTACATATATATGTTTTTTGAATTTGGGTCAATGTCATTAATGCACTCAAATAGGTAGCCTTGTCGATTTATTTACATTGTGGAAACTTTTTACCAAAAAATCCAACTAGTTTTTCATCAATGCACATAGAAAAACTACTTGGAACAATTAATTGTGAATTATAGAACATATCTATCCAAGAAAAGTAACATTTTTCATCAATGCACATCGAACATATTCGACCAGTGGACAAGCAAATTTTGTACTAGATTTTCAATCAGAATTAGAGATGTGGGTCAAATCCCACCAAAAGTCAGAGAAGTGCTCCGAGTCTCTTGTCTGAAAGGAATTTTCGTACAAAGCTATACTGCAGATGATTTATTTACATAGTGTCCATACTTTTTACCAGAAAATCTAAGTAGTTTTTCGTCAATGCACATAGAAAAACTAGTTCCAGTTAATTGCATTCTAGAACATATATATTGAGTACATAAATAATTTTTCATCAATGCACATAGTAAAACTAGAACAATTAATTTCATTCTAGAACATATATATATATATATATATATCCAATACATATAACATTTTTCATCAATGCACATGTATAGAAAAGCTACTTTCAGTTGATACTAGAGCACGTGCTTGTACCAAAACAATTTGTACATGTGCAAACACTTGCAAAAATAACATAAGCAGCTCAATTTTTAGTTGAGTACTGGAAGTTCTAAAACATATTTAATCCAAAGAGAATAAATTGTTGGACAATTCACTCAAAAAAATTCTAATGGAATTCCATCTTCAATAATCCATTCATGATCGGATTTTGACATTTTCCATCTCTTAATTTTCAATTTTTTCTTTGATTGGACTTCTATCAACTTAATGCGTGCTGCACACACCAAGTGACTATATTGAAAACTTATGGAATCAGGTTCATAGTCTTCAAAGTAAAAAAAGACTCCACTTTGATGAGTTTGTCTTAAAAAATAACCTTTCAGTATAATAGACCCTCTATCATATTGAAATCTGTGATGATTATAGTTTTGTAATAATTTCATTTTTCATTCGGTGCAACGCATCAAATAATACTTCACATTTTCATCGTTGTCAATAGGTGCAATTATAAAAAAAACATCTCCTGCACTATAAAATAAACTTAACAAAATTATACATATTTAAATTTATTTCTAGATCTTTAAATCATTAGAAAGAAATTCAAATGTTACCTTCTCTAACAAGATTACAAACTCGATCACCATCGGATTATATTGTAGTCTCCTATGATTGCATTTCTTCAAACATTTCAATGGACATTTTTCCCTTTGCAATTAGCTCCGTATGTTTCCAATCTTTTACATACATTTTGTTTCCACAAACGTGATTGGATTTTGTGTTGTCTATGCAAATAGGAAAAAAACAAGAATATTTTCTTTTATCCAATGCAAACACATTTCTGGATGACTTTATTTTAATTGAATGCAATTTTTGAGTCCCTTTTATTGTTTCAACGTTATTTCCAATTGATCTATCTACGTCTTCGATCCCAATATGCCAAAAAAACCTTTATATGGAAAATTTAAAGAAGAATGTAAATATGATATCAAAATACAATCAAAGATAAGCATTGCATGATAAATGTACAATGTTTAAAATTAGATTTCCAAATAAATTAAATTGAATGTATCTAATGTACAATGTTTAAATTTAGATAATCATTGCATGATAAATGTACAATGTTTAAAATTAGATTTCCAATATAAATTAAATTAGATTTACATACCATGGTTTTTGTTGAACAAAAGCGCTGAGTGAAACATGAATTTGATGATTATCTTCTTTGAACTTGTTGAATAACTCTATGTGAGTGGTTTCCAAGAAATGTTTTTCATGTTCTTCGTATTGATTTCATGTTATTCTTCTTCGCATCACATGTCTTGCAGTTGGTGAAACACGCGAATTGTTCTTCCAATATTCATATATTATTTTTTTAACATTTTCTCCAAGTCTATCTTTGTATGGTTGCCTACAAATAGCTCTCCAACAAGCGAGTTCATCATTTACATCTATTTGCAACTGAAATTTCCGATGTTTGTGCAAATTTTTTCGCGAGGTTCCTAGTGCTCGTGCCATAGATGTTACCAAACGATTCTCTCGAGTACTTGATGAAACCATTGCCATCTGTATTCCTCTACGTACAATTGGAACATCTTTCTCTATAGATCTCTTAATTGACTTTATAACACTACTCATATTTTTTATGACATCTTCCTTCATTTTTTTATCTTTGGTTGATTTTCGAATACCCAATAGTGTCGTAGCTTCTTTTAATTTCCTTAATGATAGGAGACCTTTCAACATTTGAGCCTAAACTGTCACCCGCTCATTTAAGAAATACTTTTCAAAAATGCAGTTAACACAATATCGTATAGCATGGTCAGGTTTTTTATCTCCATATGTGTGAGTGTCAACATTTTCTAACATCTCATTATCGATAGTGATTTCATCTATACATATTCGAAAAAACACTACATATTCAATAAATAACTAAATTAATAAATATATCTATAATTTCAATGATATGTGCATGTGTTTAATATATATGTGTGTGTGTGTGTGTGTGTGTGTATGTGTGTACATACCTTGTGATTCAATTTCTTTATTTGGATTTCTTTCAATATTTTCACCATCTTCAATCATTGCTTCAATATATCTTTCACTTTCTCTTTCAAAATTTTGTATCTCATCATCAATGTTTTGAGAAATATCTCTGTCTGTTTACATTAAACAAAATATTTTTCAAATTAGTTCATCAAATAAAAATTAAGCTTCACATTTTACATTAGGAAAATTTTAAATATATCAATAGATCATAATATTTACATTTACATACCTGCTTCAATTTATGCTTGAGGTTGATTTTATTCTTCAATATTTTGAGGAATATCTCTGTCTGTTTACATTAAACAAAATATTTTTCAAATTAGTTCATCAAATAAAAATTAAGCTTCACATTTTACATTAGAAAAATTTTAAATATATCAATAGATCATAATATTTACATTTACATACCTGCTTCAATTTCTGCTTGAGGTTGATTTTCTTCTTCAATATTTTGAGGAATATCTCTGTCTGTTTACGTTAAACAAAATATTTTTCAAATTAGTTCATCAAATAAAAATTAAGCTTCACATTTTACATTAGGAAAATTTTAAATATATCAATAGATCATAATATTTGCATTTACATACCTGCTTCAATTTCTGCTTGAGGTTGATTTTCCTCTTCAATATTTGAGAGGGCTTCTAACTTTCTTTTGTGAGATTGTCTCGTCTCTTCTCTATGTTCCTCAGGGTATCTTTTTCGATCATATTTTCTCGCACAAGTTCTTCGATTTCCCATGATAATAGTGTATGAAGTTCAAAACATTTCCTTCAAAAAATTAGACAATAACTCAATTAAAAAAAATATCACAAAAGATTTAATTTAAAAAAAATTATTTTAAATTTTTTGCAAAATATAGATACTCCAATCCAAAACACTTACTTTAAAAAATTTGAGAGAAAAATGTCTTATAAAAATGAAACTAAGCTCAAAATATTTACTTCAACTCAAAACACGTACATACCTCCAAGAAATGTCTTTTGAATGTACGTCCAAGAAATGTTTTTAAGTTCAAAACAATTTTTTGCAAAATCAGGCCGCCTCTAAGAAATGTCTTCCAAAAAAATTCTTGAAACCCAAAACAATTCTTTCTAAAATCAGTTTTCTTCCAAGAAATGCTCCTAAATCCAAACATTGAAGAAATTTTTTTAAACCCAAACCAAGATCTTTGTAAAATCAGATGAAATGTGCAAAATGTGCAAAAATTGTGAATGATTTCGCGGCAATTTATATTGCCACGAAATGTGTTTTAGTAGGGGCTCCGAAAAACTTTCCGGCCGACGGAAATTTATACAATAGTTCGGCCGAACTTTTGATTAAAATTTCGGCCAAACTATTAAGTCGTTAGACTTAACGAGCCATCGACGTAAAAAATAGTTCAGTTGAACTTTTAATCAAAGTTCGGCCAAACGAATGCGTCACCAGTTACGCAAAAACCAGGCTCTAAATACGTTTTTGCAACTTTGGACTGATTAAACTCCATGAAAGGTTGTTAATTAACTGTCAGAACCAAGACAAGCATTTTCATAATTGAATCTAATTTCAGGAAATATAAATTTTATGGAATTTCATAAACTTTTACTAATTTTAATTATTTTTCTAATAAAATGGGTGCAAACAATTTTTTAGGGTCATTGTGATTCAGTGAAATCAAAAATTTGTATCTCCCAAAATACATTGTAAAAAAAATTGAAAAAATTATGGGGCATTACATTGGTCCGTCGTCTCTAATGGGTAGATTTTATATTTTTATTTTATAACTTATATGTTAATAAATTCTTGCGTCGCGAAACATATCCAAAATACGCAGTTTTTCGTATTGGACCAGTTCAAAAAATTCTAGTAATTATGATATGCATCCATTGGATTTGTAAATATCATGAAACCAAAGTAGACTCTGTCTAGATTTTTGTAACACATTTTGTTTTCTCAAAAACACAAATTTTCAATGAATACAACATTGCGTCATAACATGACTTCTTATGAATCCTTTGATTGTTAAGAAACACACACTGAAAGAAATGCTAAGTTGACATATCAAATCTGCATAATTTTTTTTCAAAAAATAAGTAATAGAAAGCTAACAAAGTTTCTCACAACTTTTATTTTTATTGCAAAATGAAATTATACACAGAAAAATTGTTATAGTTTGCAGAAAGTTAAAGAACCGAAAAAAATGAAATTTTTTTCTCAAAAAAGGGCAAAAAGTGTAACCCATCTTCACATTTTCAAATCTTGTAGTTTTATTCTTTTTGGGGGTCTATTTCATTGGATTTCCTATAATTACTATTGATGGTAGTGGGACTTGCCTTATTGGTTGCATGATTTGGTTTAATTATGGCATCTAAGGGAAATTACAATTTGGTCCTAAACAATGAGGTAGGCTAGTAGTGGTGGTATTCAAACCCTAGGTGTTTTAGGAATTTCACATTTTGAGTTCTTATTATACTTGTTATCTTACTTTAGTCGACTCTCCTAGAGTTCATTCGCTTCAATTCCAGCAGAGATTTGAACCTTGGTGTTCCTTCAACAATATAATGTGTGTTGGTTATTTTTGGACAAACCCCTCTTATCTAGTCACCAAGCAACATCAATGGTAGAGGAGTAAGAGACGATGAAGGTATTTGAGGGTCCGTGGGTCGAAGTGGAACCCAAGAACAAGCCTAAAAGGCTTGAAACAATTCAGATTAGTCATTCTTAATGATATTTGCAGTGATATTTGTACCCTTGAAAACATGGTAGATAGAGATAGACATGCAATTTGAGACTTAAAGTTAATAGAGGAATTTGGGCAAATGATTTTAAACCCTAGTGATACTAGAGGTTAGATAAAATAGTAATTCGAAGCTCTACTCCTCTATTAGAAGATGAAAATTTTGATTGGAAAATTTTTGATGCAAACTAAAGTTGATCAATACACTATATTTGTGAACATTGCAGATGTGAAAAGGGAGCAGAGAAATATGACGTTCCAAATGGAAAATATGGGAAACTATGTAGCTCAAATTGAGCACCATATCCCATTCATAACCACTTTATCGACACCCTTATGTTCAAGTGCAAAATAGTTGGCACTAATTAGTTATTTTGACTCATATTTCATTAATGTTTCTTGTTAGCTTCTTGTGATTTGATGATTTCATAGATACTCTACTTATGTTGCAGATATTGCATTTTATAAAACTTTGAACATGTTAGTCTATAGGAAGGTAGTGTTAGGTCCCTATATTACTAGTTTAGTCCCGTATTGTTATTAGTGTAGCCCCCTTATTGTTATTTTTGTACCCCTCTAACCCCAATATTGTTATTATTGTGCCCTTACATTATTATTGTTAGGTCGGCTAGGATTATATTGTGGCCCCATGGTCTCCTATATATAGAAGGAGGATTTAGTCATTTGTATCATCCAAGAATTTTTCATTTATTTAATGTATTGGAGGTTTCCCCCTCAAAGTGGCTGATTTCTAAGGCGTTGATCTCTCTTTTCTTATATTTTTTGGAGTTGGTTTCATAACATTTGGTATCAGAGCTTTGGATTCGAGGGTTTTTCTCCTCCAAACACGTCACATGGAATTTTTCCTGTAAATTTTTTCTACGAAGGTTCAGAAGCTGCAAATTTAATAGAGCGAAGCCAAAATCTCGAGGAACATCATGGAAGGATTTAAGATATTGGTTCGAAATATTTTTGGACATATGATCTATGCAACTTAGGTATTTTTGGAGGGTCCTGAATTTAACCTAAACAAGTCATCATGGAATTTTCGCTATAACATTTTTTCTACGAGGATTCTGAAGCTAAAATATTTATTGAGTGAAGCTGCACTCATGAGGAATGTCGTGGAAAAAAATTAGAGCCTGATTTGAAATATTTTTGGAGATAGGGTATGCGGAAGTTAGAGATTTTTAGGCTCCCGAATTTCCTCTCAAAGAGGTGACCGTGGGAAAATCATCATAACTATCTCTCTAAACATTGGATTGGAATTATTTAAAAATTGGTTGTAAGTCCACGGACTGTAGTTTCTTGTGTATCAATTTCAGAGCCAAAGGAGAAAACAATGACACGTGGCACATCGTACAAGGTCTCTCTACTGAACGAGTATATAGTTAGGTCATTGTGGGAGATTTGACATAACTTGTCCTTGAAGAATCCAAATTAGGTTAGACCTCTAGAATTTGAAAGAAAATTCAGAGGGATACTACAGGGCCTAATTTCAGATATTGAAGATCCGAAATCACAGAGATAATTCATATTCAATATTCAGGTCCTCAAAAGCAAGAAAAAGGTGTGTATATTTTTCAAATTACATAAGTCTTGTTTGAAAAAATTAGTTTTAATTTATTCCAAGGGAATATTGAAGAATAGAGATCAGTATTGGGTTCTAAAATGCCCCCTAAAATGGATTAAACACCCTTTAAGCCTTCAAAAGGCGCTACTATGACTCATGAAGACAAAGAAATGGAACATGAGATATCCAAAATATAAGAGCAAGTGCACCAAATTTTGCTATCACAAAGATTAACAAAAAATGAAATGGAAGTTTTGAAGAAAGCCATGGAAACTAAGATGGATGGTTTGAAGAAAGGCGTAGAAGCTAAGATGAATGGTTCAGAAGCTAAGATGGATTCCATGGAAGTTGGCATGGAAGCTAAGATGGATGACATGGAAGCTAAGATCGATGAAAAAAATGAAAGACAACATGGAAAGCATGAAGAATGATCTAAAAGTAGACATCGAAGGATTGGAAAATTTTATACAAGAAATGTTTCCTAATGGAGAAAATATTGTAGAGGAAGCTCATGATGAGAACAAAATAAATGTTAATCATGATTTCATAAACTCTAATGTTGGATGGAATAAGCACCATATTCCAAAGATGGATATGAGGAAGTTTTATGGCAAGGATCCCGTAACATGGATACTACAGATGGAGAAATATTTTGATCTAAATAATGTGAAAAACACACAAAAGGTATGCATTGCAACTTTACATATAGAAAAAAATACATTTTTATGGTATCGATGGCTTTGCTCCTATAAAAAAATTGTCACTTGGTCATTTTTTATGGAAATGATAGAAAATTATGAGGATACAAAAAGAAACACCTTCTTTAACCAATTGATAAATCTCAAACAAAAGGGTTCATTGGTGGAGCACATTAAGGACTTCAAAAAATTGAATATAAGGGTAACTGATATTCCACAGGAAAACATGGTTAATTTCTTCATAGGGACTTTAAAGGATAACATCCAACATGAAGTTCACATTTTGGAACATGATTCATTGGAAAAGGTATTCAGGTTAGTAAGAAAAATTGAATGTTAAATTATGGCGATAAGGAAGCCTACCACTCACATATATAAAGATGGAAGTGTTTCTACTCTTAGGCTTCCACAACCTACAAGGTTGACACCACAACAATTGGGAGAAAAAAGAGCCAAAGGGATTTGCTACAGTTGTGATAGAAAATACACTAAAGATCATAAGTGGGTTGAGAAGAAATTATTTTACATAGATTGTGAAGAGGAAGAAGAAAACGAACAAGAATATTCAAAAGAAGAGGATATACGCTAGGAACCAACCCTAGAAGAGGAAGAAATGAGTTCGACCATATTGTGTAATGCATTTTTAGGAATTACCACTCCTAAAACTCTCAATATAGAAGGACATATCAAGAAGAAAAAGGTAATAGTGTTGATTTATTCGAGTAGTACCCATAATTTTATTCATTGTAAGGTAGCCAAGGAATTGAATTATTTACTATACCCAGCACCAGAATGTCAAGTGATGGTAGCAAAAAGAGGAACTATATATTTCTCTAGAAAATGCCATAATATCAAGCTAACCATGCGGGAATATGTATTGAATAGTCCAATTATTTCTATTCCAATGGGAGGTTTTGATGTTGTACTAGGAGTACAATGGTTAAAATAATTGGCAACGGTAGCTTTTAATTTTCAATAACTTTTCTTGAAATTTTTCAAGTACCAAGTAGATCTACGCATTATAATAGATAGAAATAGTAATTTCTAGCATCTCAGAAAATTTGTATCATGAGAAAGGGATTTCAACCTCGAGCTTCAACTGATAGATGAGAGCAGAGGTTTGAGGGTAGTAGTAATTTATGACCTTGATTTCCCCACAGTAGTTCATAACTTTCTAAGACACCTCTATCTTGTAGTTTTTGCCTTCCTTGGGGTCTAGTTGAGTGGATTTCCTATAATTACTAGTGATGGTAGTGGGACTTGCTTATTGTTTGCATGATTTGGTTTAATTATGGCATCTAAGGGAAATTAGAGTTTGGTCTTGAACAATGTGGTAGGCTAGTAGTGGTTGTAGTCAAACCCTAGGTGTTTTAGGGATTTTACATTTTGAGTTCTTATTATACTTGTTATCTTAGTTTAGTCGACTCTCATAGATTTCATGTGCTTCAATTCCAGCAGATATTTGAACCTTCGTCTTCCTTCAACAATATAATGTGTGTTGGTTATTTTTGGACAAACCCTCTTATCTAGTCACCAAGCAACGTCAATGCTCAAGGATTAATAGATGATGAGGGTGTTTGAGGGCCCGTGGGTCATAGTGGTGCCCAAGAACAAGCCTAAGAGGCTGTAAAAAATTCAAATTAGTCATTCTTAATTATATTTTCAGTGAGAGTTGTACCCTTGAAAACATGGTAGATAGCGATAGACATGCAATTTAACACTCAAACTTACTAGATGAATTTGGGCAGATGATTTTAAACCCTAGTAATACTAGAGGTTAGAAAACATAGTACATCAAAGCTCTATTCCTCTATTAGAAGATGAAAACTTTGATTGGAAGAATTTTGGTTCAAACAAAAGTTGATGAATACAGTATATTTGTGAACATTGCAAATGTGAAAAGGGAGAAGAGAAATATGATGTTCCAAATGGAAAATATGGGAAACTATTTAGCTCAAATTGAGCACAATATCCCATTCATAACCAATTTATCGACACTCTTAGGTTTGAGTGCAAAAGGGTTGGTACTAATTAGCTATTTTGATTCATATTTATTTGGAGCCTTAAACATAAGGGCTAGTTGTAAATTATTTAATAATAGTGGTGGATTCCGAACATTACATTGGGGCATGGAAAACTAGAAGTACCAAGTAGATTTGTGCATTATAATAAATATAAATAGTCATGTCTAACATCTCAGAAAATTTGTACCACGAGAAAGAGATTTCAACCTGGAGCTTCATGTGCTAGATAAGAGAAGAGGTTTGAGGGTAGTAATAATTTATGAAATTCGTGGAAAGCCCTCCACTCCTTTCATGAAAAATATGGACCTCGATTTCCCCATGCTAGTTCAAAACTTTCTAGGACACCTCTATCTTGAAGTTTTTTCTTTCCTCGGGTCTAATTCAGTAGATTTCCTATAATTACTAGTGATGGTAGTGGGACCTATCTTATTGTTTGGGTGATTTGGTTTAATTATGGCATCTAAGGGAAATTACAATTTGGTCCTGAACAATGAGGTACGATAGCAGTGGTGGTACTCAAACCCTAGGTGTTTTAGGGATTTTACATTTTGAGTTCTCATTATACTTGTTATATTATTTTAGTTGACTCTCCTAGAGTTCATGCACTTCGATTCGAACAGATATTTGAACCTTAGTGTTCCTTCAACAATATAACGTGTGTTGGTTATTTTTGGACAAACCCCTATCATCTAGTCACCAAGAAACATCAATGCTCGAGGAGTAAGAGACGAAGTGGGTGTTTTAGGGCCCGTGGGTCATAGTGGCACCCAAGAAAAAGCCTAAGAGGCTGGAAAAAAATAAAATTAGTCATTCTTAATGATATTTGCAGTGAGAGTTGTACCCTTGGAAACATGGTAGATGGAGATAGACATGCAATTTCAGACTCAAAGTTACTAGAGGAATTTGGGAAGATGATTTTAAACCCTAGTAATAGTAGAGGTTAGAAAAAAAAGTACCTCGAAGATATAATCCTTTATTAGAAGATGAAAACTTTGATTGGAAGAATTTTGGTGCAAAAAAAATTTGATCAATACACTATCTTTGTCAAAATTGCAGATGTGAAAGGGGAGCAGAGAAATATGATGTTCCAAATGGAAAATATGGGAAACTATGTAGTTCAAATTGAGCAACATATCCCATTCATAACGACTTTATCGACACCCTTAGATTCGAGTGAAAATCAGTTGGCACTAATTAGTTCTTTTGACTCGTATTTCATTCATGTTTCTTGTTAGCTGATTGTGATATGATGATGTCATAGATAGTCTACTTATGTTGTAGATACTACATTTTATAAAAATTTGGACATTTTAGTCTATAGGAAGACGGTGTTAGGTCCCTATATTACTAGTTTAGTCCCTTATTGTTATTAGTGTAGCCCCCTTATTGTTATTGTTGTACCCCTGTAACCCCAATATAGTTATTATTATGCCCGTACGTTATTATTGTTAGGTCGGCTAGGATTATATTGTGGCCCCATGGACTCCTATATATAGAAGGAGGTTTTAGTCATTTGTATCATCCAATAATTGTTCACTTATGTAATGTATTAGAGGTTTCCCCCTTGAATTGGTTGATTTCTAAGGCGTTGATCTCTGTTTTCTTCTATTTCTAGAGCTGGTTTCATAACATTTAGTATCAGAGTTTTGGATTCTAGGGTTTTACTACTCCAAACAGGTCATTGTGGAATTTTGGCTATAACCTTTGTTCTAGAAAGGTTCAGAAGCTTAAATTTTTACAAAGCGAAGAAAAAATCTTGAGGAACATCGTGGAAATATTTCAGATATTTGTTCGTAATATTTTTGGAGATATGATCTGTGAAATTTAGGGATTTTTTCATGCTCCTGAATTTAATCTAAATAGATAATTATGGAATTTTTGCTATAACGTTTTTTCTACGAGAGTTCAGAAGCTAAAATTTTTACAGAGAAAAGCTGCAATCCCGAGGAATGTCATGGAAAAATTTCAGAGCTTGATTCGAAATATTTTTGGAGATAGGGTCTATGGATGTTAGAGGTTTTTCAAGCTCCCTAATTTCATCTCAAAGAGGTGATCATGGGAAAATCATCATAGCTATCTCTCTGAGCATTGGATTGGAATTGTGTAAAAAGTCACTGCAATTAAACAAACCGTAGTCTCATGTGTATGAATTTCACAGTTGAAGGAGGTAACAATGACACATTTCACGCCGTACAAGGTCGCTCTACTGAACGAGTCCATAATTAGGTCATTGTGGGATATTTGGCATAACTTTGCCTTGAAGAATCCAAATCAGGTTAGACCTCTGGAATTTGAAAGAAGATTCAGAGGGATACTACAGGGCCCAATTTCAGATATTGAAGATCTAAAATCACAAAGATAATTTAGATTCAATATCGAGCGCTTCAAAAGCAAGAAAAAAGTGTGTATTTTTTTCGAATTACATAACTCTCGTTTGAAAAAAATAGTTTTAATTTATTCCAAGGGCATATTGAAGGACATAGATCAGTATTGGGTTCTAAAATTCCCCCTAAAAAGAATTCAACACCCATTAAGCCTTCAGAAGGCTCTACTATGAATCATGAAGACGAAGAAATGAAACATGAGATATCAAAATTACAAGGGCACGTGCACCAAATTTCACTATCGCAAAGAGAAAAAAAAATGAAATGGAAGTTTTGAAGTAAGGCATCGAAACTAAGATGGATGGTTTGAATAAAAGTGTGGAAGCTAAGATGGATGGCATGGAAGTTGGCATGGAAGATGAGATAGATGACATGGAAGCTAAGATCGATGAAAAAATGGAAGACAACATGGAAAACATGAATAATTATCTAAAAGTAGACATCGAAGTTTTGGCAAATTTTATACAAGAAATGTTTCCTAATGGCGCAAATATAGTAGAGAAAACTCATGATGAGAACAAAATAAATTTTAATCATGATTTCATAAACACTAATGTTTGATATAAGAACCACCATATTCCAAAGATGGATATGAAAAATTTTGATGGCAAGGATCCCGTAACATGGATACTACAGATGGATCAATATTTTGATCTCAATAATGTGGAAAACACACAAAAGGTACACATTGCAACTTTACATTTAGATAAAAATACATTTGTATGGTATCGATGGCTTTGATCCCGTAAAAAAGATGTCACTTGGTCAATTTTACAGAGGAAATGATGGTACATTATGAGGATACAAAAACCAACACCTTCTTTAGCCAATTGATAAATCTGAAACAAAAGGGTTCAGTGGTGAAGCAATTTGAGGACTTCCAAAAATATAATACAAGGGTAACTAATATTCAAGAGGAACACAGGATTGATGTCTTCATAGAGATTTTAAAGGATAACGTCGAACATGAAGTTTGTGTTTGGGAACCTGATTCATTGGAAAAGGCATTCAGGTTGGTAAGAAAAAATTAATGTAAAATTATGGCTACAAGGTAACCTACCAGTCACATATATAAATATGGAAGTTTTGCTAATCCTAGACTTCCACAACCTACAAGGTTGACACCACAACAATTGGAAGAAAAAAGAGAAAAAGGGCTTTCTACATTTGTGATAGAAAATACACTAAAGGTCATAAGTGTGTTGACAAGAAATAATTTTACATAGATTGTGAAGAGGAAGAATAAAATGAAAAAGAATCTTCAAAAGAAGAGGACATACACCGGGAACCATCCCTAGAAAAGGAATAAATGAGTCTGACCATATATTGTAATGCATTGGCAGGAATTACCACTCCTCAAACTCTCAGGATATAAGGACATATCAAGAAGAAAATGGTAATAGTTTTGATTGATTCGGGTAGTACCCATAAGTTTATTCATTGTAAGGTAGCCAAGGAATTGAATTGTTTCATATACCCAACACCAAAATGTCAAATGATGGTTGAAAATGGAGGAACTATAAATTTCTCTAGAAAATGCCATAATATCAAGCTAACCATGGGGGGAATATGCATTGAATATTCCAATGCTTTCCATTCTAATGGGAGGTGTTGATGTTGTACTAGGAGTCCAATGGTTACAATATTTGGGGACGGTAGCTTTTAATTTTCAAGAACATTTCTTGAATTTTGTTTTAGAAGGAAAGGAAGTCGTCTTATAGGGTATCACAGGGAAGCCAAGAAATATAGTAGGCTCTAATGTCATGAAAGATCTTATGAAGAAAGAAAAATGATGTGTAATTTCACAATTTTGCTCACTAGATGCTCCAACATCAAAATCATATATTTCTACAGATCTCCAAAAATTCTTGGATAATCATTCCAATGTTTTTGAAACTCCCAAATGGCTCTCACCTATTCGTGATCATGATCATGCTATTCATTTGATTCCAGGAAGTGTTACTCAAAAAATCAGGCCTTATAGATATCCTTATGTCCAAAAGAGAGAAATTGAACGTATGATTGCAAAAATGTTATGGGCTGGTATAATTCAACCTAGTCAAAGTTATTTCTTTGCTCCAGTGGTATTGGTGTACAAGAAGGACAGATCATGGCGCATGTGTCTAGATTATAGGGAGCTCAATAAGCTCACAATTAAAAATAAATTGTCCATTCCTATGATTGATGAATTATTGGATGAATCACATGGACTAATTTATTTTACCAAGTTGGATCTTCGTTCAGGATATCATCAAATTAGAATAAACACTGAAGATATTCCAAAAACAACATTTAAAATTCATGAGGGTCATTATGAATTTTTGGTCATGCCTTTTGGCCTTACCAATCCACCTTCTACATTTCAAGGGTTGATGAATTACATTTTCAAACCCTTCCTTAGAAAATTTGTGCTAGTATTTTTTGATGATATACTAATCTTTAGTAGGTCTTCGAAGGATCATGTTCAACGTGTTGACAGGGTGCTCAAACTATTACAGTAGAAACACTTATATGCAAAAACATTCAAATGTTTCTTTGGAGTACAAAAGGTGGAATATATGGGTCATATTGTATCTCACAAGGGTGTTAAGGTAGACCCTAACAAAATTAAAGCCATTAAGGAATGGAAAGTCCTCATAACTATAAAGCAGTTGCGAGGATTTCTTGGTTTAAGAGGGTATTATCGCAAGCTTATTAAGAATTATGGGATAATAGCAGCACCTCTAACAACATTATTGAAGAAAGATGCATTTTCATGGAATCCTGAAGTAACTAAGGCCTTTGAACATCTTAAAGAGGAAATGTGCTTAGCACCGGTCTTAGCTATGCCAGAATTCACAAAAACCTTTATTGTGGAATGTGATGACTCAGGAAATGGAATTGGTGCTATTTTAATGTAAGAAGGAAGACCCATTTCTTTTGAAATTCATCCAATCAAAGGAAAGTATTTACAGAAAACTATTTATGAGAAGGAATTGTTAGAAATACTACATGCACTAAAAAAATGGCGACCTTACCTAATGGGAAGACACTTGAAGGTGAAAGTTGATCATGACAGTCTTAAACACTTTTTGGAACAAACACTATCTTTAGAAGAGAAATAAAAATGGGTGATAGAGATGTTGGAATATGACTTTGAAATAATCTACAAATAATGGAAGCTAAATGTTGTTGCAGATGCACTCTCAATGAAGAGGTGGAAGCTTTGCTTTGTGCCATATATATTATCCACCCAAATTGGATAACTGCACCAAGGGATGAATGGAAGAAGGACGAATAAGTGTGGAAACTCATTCAAAAGTTGCAGCAACATCCTAGTACATCTAATACGTTTGGTTGGAAAATGATTAGTTATGGTACAAATATCGCTTATATATTTATAAGAATTCCCAACCAAAACAAAATATTCTTTTGGAATTTCCCACTTCTCCATTAGGATGACACTCAGGATTTTTGAAAACTTACCACAGGGTGAAGAAATATTTTTTTTGGGATGGCCTTATATCTGATATTCAAAATTTTGTGGTGGAATGTTTGGTTTTCCAGCAAAATAAATTTGGGACAATTAAGACGTCAGGTCTTCTACAACATTTATCCATTTCAGGTCAATGTTGGGAGGATATTTCAATGGATTTTATCACAAGTTTACCTAACTCTTAAGGAAAGAGTGTCATCATGGTGGTAGTTGATATACTTACCAAGTATGCACACCTTTGTTCCCCCTTGAACTGGCTGATTTATAAGGCATTGATCTCTGTTTTCTTCTATTTTTGGAGCTGGTTTCGTAACAGACGGTAAAAAATGTTTCTACCTAGAGAGGATGAGACCATTTTCGGTAAATGTGAATCATAGTGTGTCACTAAAATATGTACTAAATTTTTGGTTTATGTGAGGTAAAACAATTTAGCTTGCCAAATGTTTTTTAATGTGAATCATATGAATCCTAAATAACATACTTTATTGATGTATAATCTTTTTCATGATGACTGTAGTTTTTACACATGTTCTCTATCTATGTGTGTGTGTGTTTGTGTGTTTGTGTGTCGATGGCATCGTGGGGGGGGAGGCTAATCTCATATCTATCAAATTTCAAAAGGAAATAAATATTTTGAATTGTAAACCATTTTTTTCAAAATTTTGAAATTGTATACTTTGATTTGATCCTTTTTACACTAAATAAATATATAATGAACAAGAATCTATAATGATTACAAAATAAAACCATCAAAACATTTAATTACATCAATATAAAAAAAAATGTATAAGATATAGTTATTATTTTGTAAATGAAATGCATGTTATGTAAGAAGAGCGAATATTTGTGGAATCACAAGCCAAAATTTTGGTATCAATTCATTGACAATAATTTCATTGTTTGGCCACATGGGTTTCCTTCTCTTCATGTCTTCTGTAAACACCTTAACAATCTCTCTTCACATATCAAATTTAGCATTGATCTAGAGGAATAATCATCCCTTCCTTTTATGGATTTCTTTGCCACATGGCATTCTAATGGATTCCTTTCCTTTCAATATTATCAAAAGAAAAATCACACTAACCAACAACACCTCCATGTGAACTCTTATCATCCCCCAAATCAGAATTCTATGATATTAAATACCCTCTTCGGTAGGGCGCTCATAATTTTTCTTCCCCAATTCTTATCTCTCAAGACATATCACCTCACCAACACCCTCAGAAAGAATGATTATTCCTCTTCCGAAATATATAAAGCTTATATATCCACTCATTAAAACCTTCCTAAAGACCCCATTCCCCTTCCCAAACCCTCTTATACCTTCTAGATATAAAAGGAACCACAAATTATATTTCAAAATTATTGGCTAAGAAGAACATCAAAACCATATTAAAACATTATAAAACCCTTCAGTAGTTATTAAGATCTCCTAATGATAAAATGGAACCTATTATTGCTCTAGGAGGCTACTTATTCCCCGTGCATGTGGACAATAGTATATTCTCCAAACTATCAGGTCTTCTAAAGGTTGAATTAAGGAGCATATCATAGACCCAACTCATAATTTGATTCTAAAATCTACATTGGAAGAACACTCCAATGCCAAGCATGTGATTAGCTTTGATCAAACTAAGATCCTAGGCCCCATTTTTGGATTCAAGAGTCTTTTGACATTGAAAAATACCCTATTTCAAGAGTCCTTTGACATTGAAAAGTGCCCTAATAACTGCAATAGGGTAAATGGCTACAAACTTAGTCAATCTTGAAAACCCCTTATTCATAGTCATTGATTGTATTCTCCTCTACTTTTTCCCCTTATTTATGTACTTATTCATTGAATATATTATCATTAAATTCTTTGTGTTTAGTTAAATATCTTATTTTATTCCCCTATTAATAATTTTTAAAATAAATTTTTAATCTATTCACATTTAGTTAACTTTATTTTATTTTACATCATTTTTATTTAATTATTGTTGTTATATTTAATTATCAATAAGGCATAATCTCTTAAATTGATTAAAAATCTCAAACACTAATATTCATTACTAACAATCCTAATTATTATTGTTACCAATTCGAATCTTTATTCATGGAACATTTCTTTATTTAACCTTTTATATCATCTTTATTAATTAATTTCCTATTTAATTCCTTATTAAAATATTTTAAACTTTAAATAATCGAATTACCACATTACATTGATTGCCTTTTAATTTCATTATTTGTTAAAAATTAATCACCCTCTTAATTTGTTTCTTGATTACAATAAATTATAATTTATAAACGAAATTTTATAAATTTAGTTTATCATTCTTTGAATTCTCATGGTTATAAGTTTAAAAAATATAAATCTTGCCTTTAAAAATCATTGTTCCTTAATTTATTTTTAAATTTATATTTATTATTATTATTTAAAAATAATATCTTTCTTCGTCAAAGATAAAATTCCTCTAATTCATGACCTTAATTTGTTTATATATTTTACTTTGAGCGCCTTTATTGGTTATATGTAAAATCTAGAATATTTTTTTTTCTAATGGCTTAAGTCTATAAATTTTAGTATTTCAATCTCTAGTTTACTAGTCATCTAAGATTATATTTCGATCGAATATATCTAGTTATTCAAATATATATTTTTATTATTTTTTATTATTTTAATATTTATTTGTTTTTAATTACTAATTTTTGTCAAAATAGTTTTACTTTCAAAAAATACCAATTGAAAATTTTGAAAATTAATATTATTAATATTCTTTGACACCTACCTTATATATTTTATCTTCAATCAATCCTTTCCAATTAATTGATATTTTATTTTGTTCCTCATCATGGATTGCGAGTCCACTCAAAACAGTGTAAACAATTAATTCCATAAAATTGAAAACCAATATAATGACCAACTCTTGAAACATATACACTTTGATTTTAAATTAATATGACGAGGAGTGCTTGAATGAGACCCAAAGATTTGAGAAGTTAGGGGAAAAAATGTGGAAAATACTGGCTGATATTACTTTCTTAAAGAGATGTTGTGACTCTTAGGTACTTGCTTCCTTTATTCATATCCATCAAGATCAATCTACAGCTAACATTGATATACCTTTCACTTTATGAGGTTTGATCTCTTTCAGATTTTAGATAAAGTATTTAAGAATCATTTAAATATCTCTGTTATTTTTCCTACGAATATCTAGAATCAAAATTACTGTAGGTCTCTTTCCTCTTCATCATCTAGTTTTCAAACATCCACTTCTAAGTAAATTAACAAATTTGAATTAATTTAACAAATTTGATTGTTTCCAGATCATCGACACTCTCACTTCTATCATTTTCATTCTCTTCCTATCCCTTCAACCTCATCCTTAATCAATAATACTGACAATAATCAAGATTCTATCATTTATTCTTATGATATTCATAAGTATTTCAATTCTGCTTATGATCTTAGGGTAGCTACTAGCCAACTCCAGTGTGTTCTTCACATTTCGAAACTCATGGATCTCCCTTCTCACTTATGGATAATTATGGGTCTCTATTTGTCTCTTTTCAATCCTTATATGACTCTTTGCAATCGGTAAATGACATAATAGAAGCATCATCATATGGAACATCTTGATTCATAAGGATTTCCCCCAACTCTCTTTAGGTTCACCCACTTTCCTCCTCCTCAAATAATCCTACTGATTTTGACGCTTGTGTACCGATAAATCAGTCAACCCTAACATTACCTTAAAAACTACAATATCTCGTCGTTTACTCAATTCTCCTCCATTATGTCAGTTAACTCCAAAATGTTCTTTGGTTCCTTCATTTGAAACCACTTTTGTTGTTAATTCCTATTCTTCAACCTCTTTCTTTTTCAATATTGATGCCTATTTATTAACCTATAACATGCGAACCAACTCCACTTTGGTTATTTTTTCCACATGTCACCATATCAAAGCTTAATTATTTCTACCATTACCACATCTAATAAGTCATCTACAAATTTTCTTGTCTAGGTCTTGTGTCCTTCAGAGTGTAATGTCTATCCAACATTCCTCTTATCCTTGAGTATTTTCCTTTTCTTTGCTTGGATCGCCTCTAATTTTTCTATTTTTCCTTGTCAAATGACTCTTCGTACACTTGAGTGTTCTCTCCCCTCATTTTCTTCCTCCCATCATACTTCACATGCTAACCCTAATTATATCCTACCCTTTCTTTCCACTTCTTCTTTGTCACATTATTATTATTCTTTTACTTAACCCTCCTCCAACCTTCCCTCTCCCCTTTTCAACCATTCCCTTGAGCCTCTCTAAAATCCTGAATTGAAACCTAACACCACTCCCTCTTTAAGGCCATTGTTTGTTTGTTTAGTAAATCCTAAATGGAAACACAACACCTCTTGTTATTTAAATTCATCTCTTGATCCTCTACCAAGTCCTCACATGAAACCGAACAACTCCTGTTCATCCTTAAACCATGCTTCCACAGTGTTAAATATATCCCTTATGCACCTTAACCCCCAAGTCTAAAGCTACTTTATTTTTTTTTAATTATTACTTTTCCCCTAATAAAATCACCATGGAAGACATTATGTGCACCATAAAATCCATCACCAATAGTTTGTATTTTCATGAAGTTGAAGAGATAAGAAAATAATGTGTAAGAATTTTTAACGACAGAAAACCCCTATGGTATAACCTTTCAAAAGTATGGTTCCTTTCCATTAATGAGAATAAAATTAATCGTAACACCTTAATCCTTATACTGGATAAATGTAATTCCTATATTATAATGAATGCATCTAATTATGAGCCCAAACTTCTTGAGCTCCTCTCCTCTTCCTCTTAGAAGTTTCTTTCTAAAAATCTCATTAATGGGGTCACCTACCTTTTCATTAAAGCTAAACAATTCTAATCTATTGATCCTCATATAGAAATGTGTCATCCATCATCACTAGGTTACCCATAGAATCTATGGTTAGCCTAATATTCATAAAAAATACACCCCCTTAAGACATGTATTAAGTGCCATTAGAACCCCGGCTCATGCTCTTTCTCGATTCCTTATTAATAAACTAAATCCCTTTCTTGGTTACTATAATTCATTTATTAGGGATTATTCCCACTTCATTGATAAAGTCAATTTGATCGATCCTGAACCTAGTGATATCATGATTATATTTTAGGTCTTCTCTCTCTATGCAAACATTTATGTGCTTTAAAACTTAGATTTGATATTGAATTTTGTGGACACTGAAACCCTCAATCTCATTAAAATCTATATAAACTCTACTTTATTTCCCTTTAAAGGAACTTTTTACGAAAATACCAAAGGCATGAAAATCAAATCTTCTCTTTATATTTCTCTTTATCCAAATAATGGCATCAATTTTTTGACGCTGTTTTCGTTGTTTGGCCACATGTGATTCTTTCTCTTCATGCCTTCCTTAACCACCTTAACAACCTCTCTTCACATATATAATTTACCATGGATTCAGAGGAACACTCAACTATTCCCTTGCTTAATTTCCACGTCACTTCTAATTCTAGTGGATCCCTTTCATTTCAAGCGTACTTGAAGAAAATTCACACTAACCAATACCTTCATGAAAACTCCCATCATTACCCAACTCAAAAAAATACTATCTTAAATATCCTCTTTTGTTTAATGCTTAGAATTTCTCATCCCTAATTCTTATCCCTAGAGTAAGTTCACCTCACCAATTCCCTTATAAAGAATGGTTATAAACCTTCCCAAGTTTGTAAAGCTTATATATATGCTCATTTGCACCATCCCAAACACCACTTTTCTCTCCAAGCACCCTCCTATACCTTCCATATATAAAAGTTACTACAAATTCTATTTCAAAATTCTTACCTATGAATAACGTCAAAACCATATTCAAAACTTATAAAACCCTCAAACAATTATTCAAATATCCTATTGACAAAATGGATCCTATGCCTAGTCTAGGAGTCTGATTTGATTATGAATGTTAGTTTTGTTGTTCTAATTTCATCTTTAGATTTAAAATTTATTTTTTGATCTTATGCTTGATGTAAATATGTTTCCTTGTTTCCTACGTGTGTCAACACGGAAATTAACTGAGTTTTTATGAGTGAATTAAAGAGCACAAAGTCAAAAAACAAAATGTTGAATAGCAACAACATACAGAAAATTAAACCAACACAATTGATTCATAAAAAAAGTGTTTTGATGAAAAAGTTCACCCATCCTAGGCTATATCTCCTTGATCCAGCTTCCATGGCTTAGGCCTCTTTATCAGCTCAATAGTTATTTTTTTTTTTTTACATGCATCAAATTCCCCTGAAACATACTCCCAGGAGTTCAGAGTGTCGAAATATATCAGAAATGACAATTTATTCACTCAATTTGGCCTTCAGCTAATATAGGCATGACCTTCCTTCCTAGTGGCCTTGGGGTTCAATTTTCTTAAAAGTGAAAAACACACCTGTAGAATTTCTCCACTACCTCTCCAACCTATTCCAATGTGTTCAGATCATGCCAATTGGCTATGAATGACTCTTCCTAAGCCAAAATTGGTCAATAATAGATCAAGATATGGCCTATCCAATTTCTCCCTAGATTTCTCCTCTAAATTTGGAGAAGACTCCAGAGAACCCTGACAAACTGGTGGTTCCACCGAAATTGGGTGCGCCTCCTAAAACTATGCCATTTTAATCTGGGATTTTAATTAGTTTAATGGCATATTAATTGTGGATAAGAGCATTTTAATGCACACTAAGCACGTTTATGATGGGCGTTGGTCAGAGGTCATGTGGAAGGTCACTTATGGAGGAGGGGTGGTCCCCTCCCTTCCACCATCTGTGATCCGTGTATAGTTAAAATATAATTTGTATCATGAAGGATTTAGAAGCCCTACCCTGTGGTTTGTTGGTAAGAAGTGCTAATCTTTGGGGGGGAGTTTACGAGTTCAACCCTGACCTCCACCCCTATAAATTTATTTTTCACCATATACACAAAACCTTTTGTTTATTACGAATATGCGCTCAACCAATGCCATACTTGCAAACATGGGTAACATGAAATATATATGCGCCATATAGCTATGAAGCTTAGGTTTAAAAAATGCCATGGACCATAAGTTCATACTTTTTTTAACATTCAATTCGAACAATATAACATCAAATTTTGAACTTTGTAATCATAATTTATAATATATAATATGCGCCTCCACCATTAATAAGATAAAATGCGAACTTGGACAATAATGAATTTCGACCATTGGAGTTGGAGAGGGTCCACCATAGGGGACACGTGGTGGCCCCTGACTGCACCACGTGTCAACCTCTGGTTGGGGTGTCCCAAAACAATATAAAATAATTTTAATTCAACCTCAGGAGAGAAACCATAAAAAAATTTCACCTCTAAATTTCACTAGCAAATCTTGTTGTCACATGTGACACAGTTCCACTAGAAGAAACTAGATAATATTCCCTCCATATTGACTAGGATGCCACGTCATCAACCTGTCCCTGTTCTACATTTTTTTTTTTAAATTTTCTTGTTATGAACGGACGTCAGCAGGCTATAATTTATTCATCCGAAGTCGGTTTTCAATGAAACAAACTGCATCGGATTCCTAGCGGCAGGACAATCCTTGTCGTTCTGTTTCCAATAAATTCTGAGCACTTTCATTTTTGAGCC
Source organism: Pinus albicaulis (assembly GCA_034641835.2). Classification (NCBI taxonomy): domain Eukaryota; kingdom Viridiplantae; phylum Streptophyta; class Pinopsida; order Pinales; family Pinaceae; genus Pinus; species Pinus albicaulis. The sequence continues at coordinate 844,580,345 of CM076572.1, forward strand.
TATATACTAAGCCTCTAATCATTCCTCTCCACTAGAAACCTTTTGGACCCCAAAAGCTCTTGGATTAATGATCATGTGGATGAGGGTATTGTTCCCTCACCCTTCGAGTCTCTATCCGCTGAAATTTTCCCATTTTCATAAAATTGATCTTGTTGTCATTGACACTGTCATTATGAAAATTTTATGAATTTGCAGAGAAGCAAGATATTCATGTAGAAATCATGGTGTTCCTACCTTGGTAATTAATCAAAGGAAAATTAAAAATTGTCTCACCTTCCACACTGTCACCATGACGATTCTTAGCTGCTCTTGCTTTGTACTTCCATTGACTCTTGACCAGGTATCTATGCCATTGCCATGTACCCTTTGGAAATGAAAAATAAGCATGTGTGGAACCCATTCCTTCTTTTCCAAGCTACTTTGTCGCTTTCTCTTTCACCTTTGCACTCTTTTTCACTGACATCTTGTTTCCAACACTACTCAACACTGATGTTGGATGCTGCAAAAATTTTACATATTTTTAACCTTATTTCAAAGGAAACCTGTTAGAATCCTCAAAAAAATCATTACAAGCATAAGCATATTTTTGAAATTTTTGACTCAAAACATCTCTTTGTTTCATCATCAAAAATGTCAAATTATGACTTACATTCACTATCCTCTTCATTTCTCCTGCATGTATAAGATACAAACTTGTCTTCTTCTTATGAACTCTAATTATGTACTCAATACCATCTTTAAAAAATTGATACTATTTCTCTTGGAGATGAAATACTGATTTCCTATCATATAGATAAATACTTCCCAATACAATACCTGATATCTCAAGCGACACCACATAAAGTTCAACTTCATCAAGAAATTTTGAATTGATGGTGAATCTTAGTATGCACTTCCTTGTAACCTACAAGTTTTCATTCTTTCATATCTAACCCAAAGGATATGGTCTTGGATTTATAATAGTTTCAAGGTCTAGATTCTTAACTGAATCTTCAGAAATCAAGTTAGCTTGTGACTCACTATCAAAAAGTGTATCAATCTTGGTATGTTTAGAGACAACTCTAGTATGGAAAACTTCTATTATTGTATCTTCATCATGAGTAGCAATTGAAAAATTTGAATAAATAGTGCTTGAAATATGTTTACCTTTCAATCCTATGGCTGTAAACTTTGTCTCATCTCCTGAATCTTACCCTAAGTCATATTCAACTATAGCAACAGTTTTCCCATTCTCTTTGGCTTTCAGTTTGTTTGGATTCAACTCTCGATGAAGTTTCCAGCTATGGTCTTCATCATGGTGAGTCTTTGAATAGTTTTTTAATGTGAGTTTTTATTTCTCTCATTTTACAAAGCTATTTATTTTTCCTCTTCCATAAAAATCTCCTTTTCCTTTACCCTCATTATCACTTTTCTCATCTATGTTTTGTTTCCCTCTTGCCTCTAAGTGTGTGTCTTGAACACAAACTTCATCTATGTTTGTGTGGTTAAACATGAGAATGGTGTGCCTAAGGTAAATTTGTAAGTCCCCAACATAATTTAACAAGTTTCCTTGAGAATATAATTTAATACCCAAAATTAGAGTTCTTCTCCTAAACTCATGAGTATAATATTGCACACTTTTCCCTTTCAACTGTCTAAAATTTTTCCAATCCAGAATAGCCTTTTGCATGTAATCTAAGAGATAGAATTTCCTTTTAATGGAAAAAATAAAACTTGAGCAAGACATAGAGATCTCACCATATCTTTTAATCTCTTCTTGATTCCGTGATTCCCACCATACAAGTGTAGATCCTTCCATCCTAAAACAAGCCAATTGAATATTTGTGTCATCTTCATGTAGGTTTTGAATCCTACAATAAACCTAAAATTGATGTATCCAATTGTCCATTATTTCTGCATTGACCTTGCCATTACACATTGGAAGCTCAAATTTGACATCTACTTTGAGTAAGGGTGTCTTTCATTTTGTGGATTTTGAGTGAGTGTGAGTGGTTTTTGTGGTGTAAGTGGAAAATGATCTTGATAGAGATGATGAGGATGGTGAAGATGATGGATATGGAGGCGGATTTATTCCACTACCCTTTGGACTCTTCTCTTCAAAATTCTTATCATTTGGACTTCCTTCTCCATGTGGAGGCTTAGAACCTTCTCCTGACATACCAGTAGTAAATGCATCAAACATAATTTTAACTATCCTCTTTATGTCACTGAAGTCTCTATTTACATCATCCTCTTCTGAATGACCTTGAGTCTCTCCAACACCTGACATGATGGCTATGGATTCAAGCTCAACTTTTGGTGCTTGTACCTCTTCAATCGACTCAACTTCTTGTACAACTTGTACCTCTTCAATATCAACTTCTCGAGACAAAACATTAGGTGCTTCAAGTGATGCTATAAGTGGAACTTTGGGTGAATATGGTTTTATTGTAGATCTCCCTCTTCCTATCCCAATCTGAGGACTTGGAACCAAAAATTTCCATTCTCCTCTCACCAACTTTAACCTACTCAACATCACAAATTTGCAACCATTAAACTCACAGAAAACTCAAGCAACTATGAATCAAAAAACCTTGCCTTTAAACCAAGCTATGATACTAACTTGATCTGAGTATGAATGTTATTTTTGCTATGCTAATTTCATCTTTGGATTTAAAATTTATTTTCTAATCTTATGCTTGATGTACATAGGTTTCATTATTGCTTATGTGTGTCAACAAGGAAATTAACTGAGTATTTATGAGTGAATTCAAGAGCATAAAGTATGAAAATAAAATGTTGAAAAACAACAATGTAAAGAACAGAAAATAATCATAATTGATCCATCAACAAAAAATTTTGATGAAGGAGTTCAGCCCTCTTGGGCTACATCTTCTTGGTCCATCTTCCATGTCTTGGGACTCTATATTATCTCAATAATGAAAAAATAGTTGTTTATATGAATCAAATTCTCATACTCAAATGAGTTAAAAATGTTGAAATATATTAGAAGTGACTATTAATTCACTCCATTTGGCCTTCAACGAATCTAGGCATGGCCTTCCTTCCTAGTGGCTTGAGGCTTCAATTTTCTTCAAAGTGACAAAACCACCTTTAAAATTTCTCCAATGTCTTTGTAACCTGTTCTAATGTGTTGAGAGCATACCAATGTGCTATGAATGACTCTTCCTGAGCCAAAATTGGTCGAAAATTTCTAAAGATATGGCCTATTGAATTTTTCCCTACATTCCTCCTCCAAATCTAGAGAAGGCTGCAGATAACCCTGACAAACTAGTGGTTCCACTGAAATTGGGGCCTCCTCCTAAAACTCCTTCGTTTTAATCTTGGAGTTTAATTAGTTTAATTCTAGATTAATAGTGGATAATTACATTTTAATGCACACTAATCGTATTTGTGATGGGTGCTGGTCGGATGTCATGTGGAAGCTCACGTGAGGAGGAGGGATGGCCTAAGGGCTAGCCCCCTCCCTTCCACCATCGGTGATCTGCCTATACTTAAAATATAATTTGAGCCCGAAGGATTTAGAAGCCCTGTCCCATGGTCTGTTGGTAATAAGTGGTAATTTTTGGTGGGATGTAATGGGTTCGACCCCGACCTCCACCCCTATACATATATTTTTCCCATATATGCCAAACCTTTGGTTTATTTTGAATATGCACTCTAGTAATGCCATAGTTGCAAACTTTGGTAACATGAAATATATATGTGCCATATATTTATGAACCTTAGGTTTAAAACATGCCACCAACCATAAGTTTTTACTTTGGTTAACATTCGACTCAGACCATATAACATCAACCTTTGAACTTTTTAATATATAATATGCACCTCCACCATTAACAAATTAAATTCGAACTTAGACCATAATGAATTTTTACCATTGGACTTGGATAGGGTCCACCATAGGGGACACATGGCAGCCCCTAGTTGCACCACGTGTGAGCCTCTAGTTGGGCTGTCCCAAACCAATATAAAAAAATTTGAATTCAAATTTACAAGAGAAACCATAAAAAATCATCACCTTCAAAGTTCATTCGTGAATCTTGTTGTGACACTTGTCATAGTGCCCACTAAATATGACGTTGTTGGGTGTTCGTCAAGGCTGAAATTAGTGTAGTGTACGGTGAGATCCATTCCAAATAGTTTGGGCTTATCCTTCTTCTGACCATCGTCGGAAGCCATGGATCCTCTGAATGTTTTGAATTATGATCTCTATACTTTTGGTGTCTACACCAACATTATATAGAACCAAGTGAAAAGCCACTGTCTACTTTCAGTGCCTCTCAGTCAAGTAACCTCGCTAGAAATCCAAGAACTGTCAACTCTTTCACTGGGACTAGAAGACAAACCAACTATTTGAGACTTTGCAATATGGTCTCCCTCTCAGGATCTAGAAATATTAGGAGACTATAAATTAACCATTGATGATATTTTGGGTGTGTTCAGATGGGAATCAAGTCCATTTTCATTATTATTTGATATTATAGTTAATAAATTCCATTTTTTTTTTACGATTTCATTTTGTAAATGTGTATTATTTTACTCATTAAAAAAATATAAAGCCAAATGAAAGATAAATTTATAATTTAATTATAAATTATAAAAAAATTGTTAGATATTAACAAAAAAAATTATAACCATTTGAACTTTCACTTTGTATATTTTATTATTAATAACTTAAAAGGTAGTAAATTAATTTTTTTTATGATTTTATCTTGTAAATTTCAAATATTTAAATCCTTAATAAATATGAAAGAAAAATTTTAGTATTAAATTTATAATTTAATTATAAATTATAAAAATTATTATTAAATAACTAAAATATTTTTTATTTAAATTAAATTATTTAATTAATTTTTTTATACTTATCACTAATATAATAAAATTCATTATATTAATAATAATATCTATTATAATTTTAAAAATAAATCAATATATGAAATATTATTTTGTGAATATTATTTTCATATATTTTACTAATGAGTTATTTTAATAGTTTTTTTTTTTTTAAATATATTAGTTTGTTGGAAACTCTTCATACTTAAATATTAAATATTATTAGTTTCTATGTAGCTTAACTTAACTTATGGTCTCTCTCTCCGGTTCTGGAAATACTAGAAGACTATTAATTAACCATTGATGATAGTTCCGGTGTGTTCAGATGGGAATCAAGTCCATTTTTATTATTATTTTATATTATAGTTAATAATTTCTATTTTTTTTTTATATTTCATTTTGTAAATATATAATACTTTACTGATTAAAAAAATATAAAGCCAAATCAAAGATAAATTTGTAATTTAATTATGAATTATAAAAAACATTGTTATATATTAAAAAAAGTTTATAACCATTTCACCTTTCAATTTATATATTTTATTATTAATAACTTAGAAGGTAGTAAATTAATTTTTTTATAATTTTATCTTATAAATTTTAATTATTTAGATCCCTAGTAAATATGAAAGCAAAATTCAATTATTAAATTTATAATTTACTTATAGATTACAAAAATTATTATTAAATAACTAAAATATTTTTTATTTAATTAAATTTTTTATACTTATCACTAATATAATAAAATTCATTATATTAATAATAATATGTATTATAATTTTAAAAATAAATCAATATATGAAATATTCTTTTGTGAATATTATTTTGATATATTTAATAATGAGTTATTTGAATAGTATTTTTTTTTTTTAAATATACTAGTTTGCCCGAAACTCTTCATACTTAAAATATTAAATATTAGTTTGTGTGTAGCTTAACTTAAGGTTTCAAAAATGATGACATGTGGTTAAGTCATATTTTTAATATATTTTATGTAATGTATTTTTAAAATAAATATTACTGTTTGAAGTGGTACTCTATAGCTCAACATGAGAGATATTGTCTCCTAAAGTTACTTTTAAAATTAATAAAATAAGATTTACATTAATTAATTAATTAAAAATAGTAATAACAGTAAAAAGTTCATTTTTTTTTTATACATAAAATACTTTAATTTTCACCTTCATTGTACATCAATTTTATGTAGAGAGATAATATCATTAAAAAGTAAAAAATGTATGTAATTTGACTTATAATTAATTTATACTTTAATTATGGGGGAGATGGGTTATTAGTTATTTCTTCACTTCACATGTGGTGTATGTATTTATGCATGTTATAAATAAAATATTTCAATGTCCATATCAAGTAACATAATGTTATATTAATTTTCAATATAAAAAGAAAACAAAGTAATTGAAATTAGAAAAATTATGCCTAATATTTTATTATAAAGGAGATGTGTAGATTAATAACATATTAAAAACATTAATAACAAAACACATTTTAATAAACTAGAGATAAAATATTTAATATATTGGTTAGAGAGAGGGGGGGTTATTATCTCTTTTAATTCAAGGCATGAAAGAGATTTGTAATTTCTCTCATTCTTAATATGACATTTAACATTTTGAAAAATATGGATAAAAAAACTAATTGTGAGTATCTATATATAAAGATTATATATCATGTTTAGATATTTATTATATGTACACAAACACACACGCACAAATAAAGAGAAAATACTCTAATAAAAATAATAATTTATCCTTGATGGAGATGAGGCTCAAGAACCTAGACCTGATGATGAACCACACTGGTTGGTTCGAAACACATCGACTTTTTTCATTGTAATGCGATTATTACCAAAATATTTCTTCATAATTTATCGATGGATCACAAAAGGAAAAAATATATTAACAATGGTGGTGTCGGTATCCATGCCCACCACCATGGCGACTGAATGACATGAGGAACAATAATCGTGGAGGGTGGCTTGGCCACCCCCATGCTTGAAACCACGTGTAAATTGAAGTTATTAAGGAGCACTAGTGGATTGATAAATGAATCGATAAAGGGGAGAAAAAATATTGGTTAAGTGATTGCCCTATGAAGATTCAACCCCTATCAATGATCAAAGATTTGGGTATGTAATCTAGGAACTTGGAGCCTTAAACATAAGGGCCAGTTGTAAATTATTTAATAATAGTGGTGGCTTCACAAATTTACGTTGGGACATGGAAAACTGTAGGTACCATGTAGATCTATGCATTATAAGAAATACAAATAGTCATGTCTAACATCTCAGAAAATTTGTACTAGGAGAAAGGGATTTCAACCTCGAGATTCATCTGCTAGATGAGACAAGAGGTTTTAGGGTAGTAATAATTTATGAAATTCATGGAAAATCCTCCACTCCTTGCACGAAAAATATGGACTTCGATTTCCCCACGGTAGTTCACAACTTCCGAAGACACCTCTATCTTGTATTTTTTTTCCTTCTTGGGCTCTAGTTTAATGGATTTCCTATAATTACTAGTGATGGTAATGGGACTTGTCTTATTGTTTGGGTGATTTGGTTTAGATATGGCATCTAAGGGCAATTAAATTTTGGTCCTAAACAATGAGGTAGGCTAGTAGTGGTGGTAGTCAAACCCTAGGTGTTTTAGGGATTTTACATTTTGAGTTCTTATTATACTTGTTATCTTAGTTTAGTAGACTCTTCTAGAGTTTGTGCACTTCAATTCCAGTCGAGATTTGAACATTTGTGTTTGTTCAACAATATAATGTGTGTTGGTTATTTTTGGACGAACCCCGCTCATCTAGTCACCAAGAAACATCAATGTTCGAGGAGTAAGAGACAACGAGGGTGTTTGAGGGCCCATGGGTCATAGTGGTGCCCAAGAACAAGCCTAAGAGGTTGGAAAAAATTCAAATTAGTCATTCTTAATGATATTTGTAGTGAGAGTTGTACCCTTGCAAACATGGTAGATAGAGATAGACATGCAATCAGACTCAAAGTTACTAGAGGAATTTTTCCAGATGATTTTAAACCCTAATAATACTAGAGGTTAGAAAATATAGTACCTTGAATCTATACTCTATTACAAGATGAAAACATTGATTGGAAGAGTTTTGATGCAAGCTAAAGTTGATCAATACACTATATTTGTGAACATTGTAGATGGGAAAAGGGAGTAGAGAAATATGAAGTTCCAAATGGAAAATATGGGAAAATATGTACCTCAAATTGAGCACCATATCCCATTCATAATGAATTTATCGACAACCTTACGTTCGAGTGCAAAACAATTGGCACTAATTAGTTCTTTTGACTCATATTTCATTAATGTTTCTTGTTAGCTTCTTGCGATATGATGCGTTCATAGATACTCTACTTATGTTGGAGATGCTACATTTTTTAAAACTTTGGACATGTTAGTCTATACGAAGACGGTGTTAGGTCCCTATATTACTAGTTTAGTCCCTTATTGTTATTAGTGTAGCCCCCTTATTGTTATTGTTGTACCCTTGTAACCCCAATATTGTTATTATTATGCCCTTACATTATTATTGCTAGTTTGGCTAGGATTATATTGTGGCCCCATGGACTCCTATATATAGAAGGAGGTTTTGGTCATTTTTATCATGCAAGAATTGTTCATTTATGTAATTTACTAGAGGTTTCCCCCTCGAAGTGGCTGATTTCTAAGGCATTGATATCTCTTTTATTCTATTTTTGGAGCTGGTTTCATAACATTTGGTATCAGAGCTTTAGATTCTAGGGTTTTGTTTCTCCAAACAGGTCGTCATGGAATTTTCGCTATAAATTTTTTTCTACAAAGGTTCAAAATCTTAAATGTTTATAGAGCGAAGTTGAAATCCTTAGGAATGTCATGGAAAGATTTCAGATATTGGTTTGCAATATTTTTGGAGATATGATCTGCGCAAGTTTAGGGATTTTTGCAGGCTCCTCAATTTAACCTAAATAGGTCATCGTGGAATTTTCACTATAACGTTTTTTCTACACGGGTTCAGAAGCTAAAATTTTTACAGAGGGAAGCTGTAATCCTAAGGAATGATGTGGAAAAATTTTAGAGCTTGATTCACAATAATTTTGGAGATAGGGTCTGTTGAAGTTAGAGAGTTTTCAGGCTCTCGAATTTCCTCTCAAATAGGTGACCGTGGGAAAATCATCATAACTATCTCTCTGAACATTCGACTGGAATTCCGTAAAAACGGATACAAGTACATGAACTGTAGTTTCTTGTGTATCAATTTTAGAGCACATTATGAGGATACAAAAAGAAACACATTCTTTAGCCAATTGACTTTCAAAAATTAATATAAGGGTAACTGATATTCCAGAGGGACACAATATTGATGTCTTCATAGGGACTTTAAAGGATAACATTGAACATGAAGTTCACATTTGGGAACCTGATTCATTAGAAAAGGCATTCATGTTGGCAAGAAAAAATAAATGTAAAATTATTGCGACAAGGAAGCCTACCACTCACATATATAAATATGGAAGTGTTGCTACTCCTAGACCTCCACAACCTACAAGGTTGAAAATACAACAACTGGAAGAAAAAAGAGAAAAAGGGCTTTTCTACAGTTGTGATAGCAAATACATTAAAGGTCATAAGTGTGATGAGAAGAAATTATTTTACATAGATTGTGAAGAGGAAGAAGAAAATGAACAAGAATCTTCAAAAGAAGAGGATCTACAGTAGGAACCAACCCTAGAAGAGGAAGAAATGAGTTCGACCATATCGTGTAATGCATTGGCAGGAATTACCACTCCTCAAGCTCTCAAGATAGAAGGAAATATCAAGAATAAAAAGGTAATAGTGTTCATTGATTCAGGTAGTACCCATAATCTTATTCATTGTAAGGTAGCCAAGGAATTGAATTGTTTCCTATACCTAGCACCAGAATGTCAAGTGATGGTTGCAAATGGAGGAACTATAAATTACTCTGGAAAATGTCGTAATATCAAGCTAACCATGGGGGAATATGTATTGAATAATCCAATTCTTTCTATTCCAATGGGAGGTGCTGATGGTGTACTAGGAGTACAATGGTTACAATCTTTGGGGATGGTATCTTTTAATTTTCAAGAAATTTTCTTGATTTGTTTTTCAGAAGGAAAGGAATTCTAATTATGAGGTATCATAGGGAAGCCGAGAAAGATAATAAGCTCTAATTTCATGAAAAATCTTTTGAAGAAAGAACAACGAGCCGTAATTTCACAATTATGCTCACTAGAAGTTCCAACATAAAAATCATCTATTTCTGTAGATCTCCAAAAAGTCTTGGAAAATAATTCCAAGGTGTTTGAAACTCCCAAAGGAGTCCCACCTATTCATGATCATGATCATGCTATTCATTTGATTCTAGGAAGTGTTCCTCCAAAAATCAGGCCTTGTAGATATCCTTATGTCCAAAAGAGTGAAATTGAACGTATGACTACAGAAATGTTAGAGGTTGGTATAATTCAACCTTGTCAAAATTCTTTCTCTGCCCCAATAGTATGGGTGCACAAGAAGGATGGATCATGGCACATGTGTCCGGATTATAGGGAGCTCAATAAGCTCACCATTAAAAATAAATTTCCCATTCCTGTGATTCATGAATTATTTGATGAATTACATGGAGAAAATTATTTTACCAAGTTGGATATTATTTCAAGATATCATCAAGTTAGAATGAAGAATGAAGATATTCTGAAAAAAAAAATTTGAACTCATGAGGGTCATTATGAATTTTTGGTCATGCATTTTTGTCTTACCAATGCACCTTCTGCATTTCAAGGGTTGATGAATTCCATTTTCAAACCCTTTCTTAGAAAATTTGTTCAAGTATTTTTTGATGATATACTACACCACGTCTTAGGAGGATCATGTTCAACATGTTGAGAGGGTGCTCAAACTATTGCAGGAGAAAAAATTATATGAAAAAACATCCAATGTTTATTTGGAGTACAAGAGGTGGAATATCTGGATCATACTGTATCTCACGAGGGTGTTAAGGTAGACCCTAACAAAATTAAATCCATTAAATAATGGAAATTCCACATAACAATAAAGCAGTTGCGAGGATTTCTCGAGTTAACATGGTATTATCGCAAGTTTGTTAAGAATTATGGGAGAATAGTATCACCTCTAACAACATTATTGAATAAATATGCATTTTCATGGACTCCTAAAGAAACTAAGGCCTTTTAACATCTTAAAGAGGCAGTGTACCTAGCACGGGCCTTAGCTATCCCAGACTTCACAAAAACCTTTATTGTGGAATGTGATGCATCAGGAAATGGAATTGGTGTTGTTTTAATGCAAGAAGGAAGACCCATTTCTTTTGAAATTCATCCAATAAAATGAAAAGATTTACAAAATGCTATTTATGAGAAGGAAATGTTAGAAATACAACATGCACTAAAGGAATGGCGACCTTACCTAATGGGAAGACACTTCAAGGTAAAAATTGATCATGATAGTCTTGAACACTTTTTGGAACAAAGAATATCTTCAGAAGAGCAGCAAAAATGGGTCACAAAGATGCTGGGTTATGACTTTGAAATAATCTACAAAAAAGGGAAGCTAAATATTGTTGCAGATGCACTCTCAAGAAAGAATGAAGAGGTGGAAGCATTTCTTTGTGCCATTTCTATTATCCAACTAGATTGAATAACCGAAGCAAGGGATGAATGGAGGAAGGAAAAAGAAGTGTGGACACTCATTCAAAATTTGTAGCAAGATCCTACTACATCTAATACATTTAGTTGGAAAAATGATTCCTTATGGTGCAAAGATCACTTATATCTTTGTAAGAATTCCCAACTAAAACAAAAGATTCTTTTGGAATTGCACACTTCTCCTTTAGGAGGACACTCAAGATTTTTAAAAACTTACCATAGGGTGAAGAAAAAATATTTTTGGGATGGCCTTAAATCTGATATTCAAAATTTTTTGGTGAAATTTTTAGTTTTCCTGCAAAATAAAGTTGACACAATTAAGACCCTGGGTCTTCTACAACATTTATCCATTCCAAGTCAATGTTGGGAGGAGATTTCAATGGATTTTATGACAGGTTTACCTAAGTCCGAAGGAAACAGTTTCATCATGGTGGTATTTGATAGACTTACCAAATATGTACACTTTTGTGTCCCCTCAAAGTGGTTGATTTCTAAGGCGTTGATCTCTCTTTTCTTCTATTTTTGGAGCGGGTTTCATAACAGACAGTAAAAAATGTTTCTATCTAGGGACGATGAGACTATTTTCCATAAATCTAAATGATAGTGTGTCACTAAAATATATACTAAATTTTTTGTTTATGTGAGGAAAAACAATTTAGCTTGCCAAAAAAACAATTAATGTGAATCATATGGATCCTAAATAAAATACTTTATTGATGCATAATCATTTTCATGATGACTATAGATTTTACACATGTTCTATATCTATGTGTGTGTGTGTGTTTGTGTGTCAATGGCATCGTGGGCGGGAGGCTAATCTCATATCTATCAAATGCCTAAAGGAAATAAATATTTTGAGTTGTAAGCAATTTTTTTCAAAATTTAGAAATTTTATACTTTCATTTCATCCTTTTTACACTAAATAAATATATGATGAAAAAGAATCTAGCTTGATTACCAAATAAAACCATAAAAAAATTTAATTACATAAATATAAAATAAATGTATAATATATAGTTATTATTTTGTAAATGAAATGCATTTTACCTAAGAAGAGCGAATAATTTAAGGAAGTGTTTCTTTTAATAAGTGTTTTGGGTAAGGTTATATTATATGTATTTATTGTTTTGTATGGATTATATTAATCTCTTAAATATATGTAAAAGAATATTTTTTTTTGGAATCACAAGAAAAAGTGTTGGTATCAATTCATTGACAATAATTTCATTGTTTGGCCACATGGGTTTCCTTCTCTTCATGTCTTTTGTAAACACCTTCACAATCCCTCTTCACATATCCAATTTAGCATGGATCAAGAGGAATAATCATCCCTTCCTTTTATGGATTTCTTTTCCACATGGCATTCTAATGGATTGCTTTCCTTTCAATATTATAGAAAGAAAAATCACACTGACCAAAAATACCTCCATGTGCACTCTTATCATCCCCCAGATTAGAAGTCTATGATATTAAATACCCTCTTCAGTAGGGCGCTCATAATTTTCCTTCCCAAATTCTTATCCCTCGAGACAGATCACCTCACCAACACCCTAAAAAAGAATGATTATTCCTCTTTTGAAATATATAAAGCTTATATATCCACTCATTCAAACCTTCCGAAAGACCCCATTGCCCCTCCAAAAGCCTCCTATATCTTCCAGATATAAAAGGAACCACAAATTACATTTCAAAATTATTAGCTAAGAAGAACATCAAAACCATATTCAAACGTTATAAAACCCTTCAACAGTTATTAAGATCTCCTAATGATAAATTGGACCCTGTTATTGCTTTGGCAGGCTACTTATTCCCAGTGCATGTGGACAATAGCATATTCTCCAAACTAGCAGGTCTTATAAAGGTTGACTTAAGGAGCATATCATAGACCCAACTCATAATCAGATTCTAAAATCTACATTGGAAGAACACTCCAACACCAATCATGTGATTAGCTTTGATCAAGATAATGTCCTAGCCCTTGCTTCATTCCAATCCACTGATTGGATTCAAGAGTCCTTTGACATTGAAAAATGCCCTAATAACTTCAATAGGGTAAATGGCTACAAACTTAGTCAATCTTGAAAACCCATTATTCGTAGTCATTGATGGTATTTTCATCTACTTTATTCCCTTATTTGTGTGCTTCCTCATTGAATATATTATCATTGGCTTCTTTGTGTTTAGTTGAATGTCTTATTTTATTCCCCTATTAATAATTTTTAAAATATTTGTTTAATCTATTCACATTTAATTAACTTTATTTTATTTTACATCATTTTTATTTAATTATTATTTTTATCTTTAATTATTAATAAGACATGATCTCTCAAATTGATTAAAAATCCCAAACACTAATATTCATTGCTAACAATCCTAATTATTATTGTTACCATTTCTAATATTTATTCCTCGAACATTTCTATATTTAACCTTTTATATCATATTTATTAATTAATTTCCTATTTAACTCATTAAAATATTTTTAACTTTTAATAATCGAATTACCACATTACTTTTATCACCTTTTAATTTCATTCTTTGTTACAAATTAATCACCGTGTTAATTTGATTCTTGATTACAATAAATTAGAAATTATAAACGAAATTTTATAATTTTAGTTTATCATCCTTTGAATTCTCATGGTTATAAATTTAAAAATTATAAATCTTGTCTTTAAAAATGATTATTCCTTGATTTCTTTTTCAATTTATTTATTTTTTATTATTATTTAATAATAATATCTTTCCTCGTCAAAGATAAATTTCCTCTAATTCATCACCTTAATAAATTTCATCTAATTAATCACCTTAAAATCTAGAATGTTTTAATCTTCTAATGGTTTAAGTGTATATATTTTAATATGTCAATCTCTAATTTACTAATCATCTAAGATTATATTTCAATTGAATATATCTAGTTATTCAAATAAGTATTTTTACTATTTTTTATTATTTTAATATTTATTTGTTTTTAATTGGTAATTTTTGTCAAAGTAGTTTACTCTCAAAAAATACCAATTGAAAATTTTGAAAATTAATATTATTAACATTCTTTGACACCTACACTATATATTTAATCCTCAATCAATCCTTTCCAATTATTTAATATCTTATTTTGTTCCTCATCATGGATTGAGAGTCCACTCAAAATAGTATAAACAATTAATTCGATAAAATTGACAACCAATATAATGACCAACTCTCGAAACATATACACTTTTATTTTAAATTTATATGGCAAGGAGTGCTTGAATGAGACCCAAAAATTTGAGAAATTAGGGGAAAAAATGTCTAAAATAGTGGTTGATATTACTTTCTTAAAGAGATGTTGTGACTCTTAGGTACTTACTTCCTTTATTCATATCTATCAATCTCAAGCTAGAACTAACATTGATAGAACCTTGTTGATTAGGAGATCATGTCCATTGTTCAAAAATGCTCGAAAATGAAAGTGATCAAAATTGTTTACAACCTGAGCGACCGAAAAGTTCTCGTTGCTAAAATTCTGGTGCCGTGAATTGTTCACAAAATATAGGTCATATGCAGAAGTTATGAAGGTTTGAAAAGCTGAGTAAACTCCAAAAAAAATGACTTTGACCAAGTTTCGCTTGGAAATTTGAAAAAAAATAAAAAGAGAATATTTCAGGGAATGTTCCTGGAATATTCCTCAAAATATTACCCAAAATATTCCTCGAAATATTCTATTTGGGCCAATCGTTGAAGGCCAAGTGGAATTATTACATTGGATGCTGGGTTAACTTGTTGAAATTTAGGCCAATCAACGGGTGGCACGTGGCTAGCCTAGAGGTAGCCACGTGGCCCCAAGCTAGAGGACTAATGGTTGTGTAAAATTTTTGATAGGCCACCGGATTCGAACAACTGACTTCAAGCCCACTACTCACCACCTTACCACTCCTCCTGCCCATGCTCCTTAACCCTTATAGTTTACCATGTCGATTTAAACCTTTACGGTTGTGCGTTTGTAGGACCGGGAAGAACCAGCCCTCGAGGGCCAGCCTCTCCCTCATTCGACCAAGCTCCTGTGTCCAGGCGCGAGAATAAACAGAGAATAAAATTTAAACATGGTTTAATTAAAAATTTAAACATGGTTAGCCCATTAATCCTTATCATTAATGCCTACAATGCGCTTAGCATTAAACTATGCCTATCCGCGTGTTTAATCTATGTTTAACTAATATAATCTATATTCAGTTGGCAGAAATTATGTTGGGCATGCCATATTTGGCAGGAATGGCCAACTTAACTAGAGTTAACTTCAGTTATCCACAATTAGTGGAGATTTTTAAGGGATATTGGGCAGTTTACCTTTTGGCCATAACTACTTGGATATTCGACCAATTTTGATGTATTAATAGTAAATTTTTGGTATTCTCTAAATTTTGAACACATTGGAAGAGGTATTAAAGCCATCAGAGGTCATCTGGTGTAGTTCTATATTCAAGAGAGATCAAGGAGCCACTAGGGCCACCAGTGTGTTTTCAGTGTTTTGAGCATCCATTCTCTGTTTTCTGCAAATGAATAGTCATTCATGACTAATTCGATCATTGAATCCTTTTTTATAGAGAGAACATCAATTTGAGGCTTTTATTCACATGTACTTACCATTTTTTAGCAATAAGATATGAGGGACATGCCATTGGGAGCTGGACCAACAAAAGTAGCCCAGGAGGGGTAAACTTCTTCATCAAATTTGTTGAGTATTGTTACATGTGATGCTTATTTATCTGTTATTTACTGCTATACATTTTTATACAAGAATTTTTCATTCTTTAAACCCATAAAGAAATATTTTTAACTAAGTTAAAACCATTTGTTTCACCGACAAACTTCAAAGAACCTTAGGAACACAATTTAATTATTGTTTAGATACTTAGCATAGAAAAAATAATACATTCCATTCAGATCAAGTTGGTATCAGAGGTTGAGTTAAGCTAGAGGATTTTATCTATTTAATATTTGTACAAAATATTTGTTTAATAGTTTGTAGAGTTTTAATGCTTAGTAGGCTGAGGCTGAAGAGAGGAGAAGGTCATTTGGTGAAAATTCAATGTAATCCTCAGCCAAGGAGGGAAAGAGTGCCATTATCTCCACCTTAAATTTTACCAAAAAGAGAAGAAGAAGAAGCCATAAGCATGTCTTCAAGGGAAGGAGAAACCCATGAAGAGGTTGATCCTAAGGAGGAAGAAATATTGTTGAGGAAAGCATTCCTTGACTTGATAGAAATGGTGAGAGTCCTTTATCAAGAAAGGAATCAAATAATAGAAGGAGAAGGATATAAACTTCACAAGGAAGGAGGATGATCGTCAGGAGGCCATAATGATGAAGATAAATCCCAGAAGGGTAATGGAGGAAATGGAGACAGTGGAAATTCGCCATCATAACCCTCATCTTCATCTTCATCATCCTCAACTTCATCTTCAATACACCAGAAGTCAGAGAACACTGGTAAAATTCATTTTCTAAAACATGATGTTAAGTTTGAATTGCAAAATTTTGATGGTGAAGTTAATGCAGAAAAGATAGATAATTGGATGAGGCAAGTAGAGGTCTATTTGAGAATTCAAAATTTTCATGATCACGAAACCAAAATTCAACTAGCTTCGTTGAGAATGGAAGGTGCATCTCTTGTTTGGTGGGAAGCCAAGACAAAGGAGGAGATCAAGCCATATGGTGAGATTATCTTATCATCGTCTGATTTCATTTCTACAATAAAACAATAGTTTTTTCCATTATCTCACATGCATAAAGCCATAATGGACTGGAAAAATTTTAAAAAATTGAAAGGACAAAATGTTCAGGTGTATACCCAAGAATTTAGATGAAGAGTTCTTTTACTAGGAGTAGATTTGCATAGCAAAGACACTTTACTCAAGTATATAGGAGCTTTACATACGTACCTAAGACATAGCATTGTCATGTTTAACCCTATAAGCCTACATGAGGTTTTTGTTCAAGCCACACATTTAGAGGCAAGTGGAAAACAAAAATTAGATGGGAATGAGGAAAGTGAGTTAAAGGCAAATGGAAGAAAAGAGAAGGGAAAATTATTCTGCAAACACTGTTCTAAAACTAGCCATGATGAGGATCATTGTTGGAAACTTCATCTAGATTTGAAACCAAAAAGTTTTAAAGCCAAAGATAAAGGCAAGGAGAAAGGCAAGACAGTTGCAATCACTAAAAAAGGCCTAGGGTAAGAATCTCGAGATGAAACAAAAATCATAGCTATGGCACTAAAGAACATAAAAGGGAAAGAGAATGAAACTAAACCTAGTTCTAGTATTTCTAACTGTCACATAGAAGCTCCAAGTGAAGAAAAGAGAATTCAATTGTTTCATGTGAGGGTCATTTCCAAACATACCAAGGTTGACACACTATTTGACAGTGGTTCGCAAGCGAACCTTATTTCTAAAGACATAGTCAAGAAACTAAATCTTGAGACCATTCCACATCGGAAGCCATATCCACTTGGTTGGATTTGTAAGGATGCAAATTTACAGGTTTGAAAGAAGTGCATGTTGCACTTTCCAATAACTGCACATTTCATTGACACAGTTGAATTAGATGTCGTTCTGCTTGATATAACAGGTATGGTGCTGGGCAGTCCTTACTTGTATGATAGGAAATCTATCTTCCATCACCATGAGAACAAGTACCATTCATTCAAATATGGCAAGGAGTACATTGTGAGAGCTCATCACAAAAAATAGACTCTTCTTTAGTTAATGCAGGTCAGATGAAGAGGCTCGTCAATGCAAGTCAAAACTTGAAATTGATGATTATTAAGAAAAGAGAAGTTTTACATAATCCTTTTCATGTAAATTTTGATGTAAATAATGATCTGTTTCAGTTTGAAATAAGGTTTTCCTTGAAAGAATATGACAACTAGTTGGAGCAGTCGATCTTGGTATTGAACGGTGCTGAAAAAAAAGTGCCAATGCAAGAATTTGAAAAGGTCCAAGAGAGGGCAAAGCAACATAGAAAATAAGGCACAAGATTCAGCAATGATCATTGCTGGTTTAAGAAAGGCATGGTACTATGGAGAGTAAACTTAGTCAGGTATCGACACAAGTGCAAGGCTAATTCAACAAAAAATCGCCATAAGGACAAGATGCAAGGTGAAAGTAATTTTTAGTTTCCTTTGATTATAAACCAATGTAGAAACAATATGTTTACTGCAAACATAAGTTTCTATTCTGCAATTTTTGAAAATGTTCAACATGTCAAGGTCAAAATCAGCAACGGTTGGTCAATGGAATCAAGGAAAAATTTGTTGTTTCATGAAAATATCCAATTAATGAAATCAGGGAAATTTAAGTGGATTAAGATTGGAAGAGTGGGAACACAGTCTCCTCATGTTCATGTTCAGTAGTCGAGAGATATTTTGGGGTCCAAAATCTTCCCAGTGGGGAGGTGTGATCACAAGATCATGTCCATTGTTAAAAAATGCTCAAAACTGAAAGTGCTCAAAATTGTTTACAACCTAAGCGACTGGAAAGGTCTCGTCACTGTGATTTTGGCGCCACAAATGGTTCGCAAAATAGAGGTCATATGCAAAATTTAGAAAGGTTTGAAAAGCCAAGTAAACTATAAAAAAAAGACTTTGACCAAGTTTGACTTGGAAATTTGAAAAAATAAAAAATAGAATATTCCAGGGAATATTCCTAGAATATTCCCTAGAGTATTCTAGAGAATTTTCCATCTGGGCCAATCGTTGAAGGCCAAGTGGCAACATTGCATTGGATGATGGGTTGACTTGTTGAAATTTAGGCCAATGAACGGGTGCCACATGGCCAACCCGGAGGCTGGCACGTGGCCCCAGGTCAAAGGACTAATGGTTATGTGAAATTTTTGATAATCCATCAGATTCGAAAAATCGAATTCATGCCCACTAGTCGGTTGCCTTACCATTCCTCCTTCCTATGCTTCTTAACCCTTATGGTTTACCACATATTTAAACCTTTATGATTGCACGTTTGGAGGACCCGGAAGGGCCAGCCCCTGAGGACTAGCCCCTCCCTCATGGAACAAAGATCCTATTTCTAGGTGCAGGAATAAATTTCAAATAAGATTTAAACGTGTCTACTTAAAAAGTTAAACATGGTTAGCCCACTAATCCTTATCATTAGTGCCTAAAATGCGCTTAGCATTAAACTATGCTTATACGCCCATTTAATCCATGTTTAACTAATCCAATCTAGATTGAATTGGCAGAAATTATGGTCGGCGTGCCATCTTTGGCGGGATTGGCCAACTTAACTGGATTTAACTCCAGTTCTCCACAATTAGTGGAGTTTTTTAAGGGATATTGGTCATTTTACTATTTTGGCCATAACTCCTTGGATATTCGACCAATTTTGAATTATGAATAGTCAATTTTTGGTATTATTGACATTCAGAACACATTGGTGGAGGTTTTAGAGCAATCAAAGGTATTATTGTGTAGTTTTAGCTTTAGGAGACGTCAAGGAGCCACTAGGGCCACTAGGGTGTTTTCAGTGTTTTGAGAATCCATTCTCTGTTTTCTTCAAATGAATAGTCATTCATGACTAATTCAAGCATTATGAAGCTGTTTTTATAGAGAACACAACCATTCGAGGCTTTTATTCACATGTATTTACCATTTTTGAGCAATAAGATATGAGGGACATGCCATTGGGAGTTGGACCAACAGATGTAGCCCAGGAGGGGTGAACTGCTTCATCAAATTTGCTGAGTATGGTTACATGTGATGTTTATTTCTCTATTATTTACTATTGCATAGTGTTATACAAGAAATTTACATGCTTTAACCTCACACAAAAATATGTTTAACTAAGTTAAAACCATTTGTTTCACCCGCAAACTTCAGAGAACCTTATGCACACAATTTAATTACTATTTGGATACTTAGCACAACAAAAATAATACATTCCATTCAGATCACTTTTATTGGACTAGTTTCACTCTACTTCAAGAAAAAATTCACTTTATGAGGTTTGATCTCTTTCAGATTTTAGATAAATTATTTAAGCATCATTTGAATCTCTCTGTTATTTTTCCTGTGAATATCTAGAATCAAATTTACTTTAGATCTCTTTCCTCTCCATCATCTAGTTTTGGAAAATCCACTGCTAAGTAAATTAACAAATTTGATCGTTTCAAGATCATCAACACTCTCACTTCCATCATTTTCATTCTCTTCCTATCCCTTCAACCTCATCCTTAATCGATAACAATGACAATATTCAATTGTTTATCATTTCTGCTTATGATCTTCATGAGTATGTCAATTCTGCTTATGATCTTAGGGTAGCTACCATCCAAATCTAGTGTGTTCTTCACTTTTAAAAACTCATGGATCTCCCTTATGACTTCTAGATAATTATGGGTCTCTATTTTTCTCTTTTCAATCCATATATGACTCTTTTCAATCCGCAAATGACATAATGGAAGCATAATCATATGGCACATTTTGATTCATTGGGATTTACTCCAAATCTCTTTAGGTTCACCCCCTTTCCTCCTTCTCAAATAATCCTACTGATTTTTATTCTTGTGTACCCATAAATCATTTAACCCTAACATTCCCTTAAAAACTACAATATCTCTTCATTTACTCAATTCTCCTCCATTATGTGAGTTAACTCCAAAATGGTCTTTGGTTCCTTCATTTGATACAACTTTTGTCGTTAATTCCTATTCTTCAACCTATTCCTTTTTCAATATTGATTCATATTCATTAACCTATAACATGCGAACCAACTACTCTTTGGTTCTTTTTTCCACATTTCACCATATCAAAGCTTAATTATGTCTACCATTACCACGTCCAATAAGTCATCTACAAATTTACTTGTCTAGTTCTTGTGTCCTTTAGAGTGAAACATCTATCCAACCTCCCTCTCATCCTTTATTATTTTCCTTTTCTTTGCCTCGATCACCTCTAATTTTTCTATTTTTCCTCATCAAATGACTCTTCATTCACTTGAATGTTATCTCCCCTCATCTTCTTCCTGCAATCATACTTCACATGCTAACCCTAATTATATCCCACCCTTTCTTTCCACTTCTTCTTTGTCACATGATTCTTCTCCTTTTCCTTAACCATCGTCCAACCTTCCCTTTCCCATTTCAACCATTCTCTTGAGCCTTTGCCAAATCTTCAATTCAAACCTAATACCCCTCCCTCTTTAAGCCCATCATTTATTTGTTTGTTAAATCCTAAATGGAAACCTAACACCTCTTCTTATTTATATTCATCTCTTCATCCTATACCAAGTCCTCACATGAAACCTAAAAGATCCTCTTCATCCTTAAACCATGCTTCCACAGTGTTAAATATATCCTTGATTCACCTTTACCCCCAAGTCTAAATCTACTTGAAATTTTTTTAATTATTAGTTTTCCCCTAATAAAATCATCATGGAAGAAATTGTGTGTACCATCAAACTCATCACCATTTTATCTTCTCATGAAGTTGAGGAGAGAAGAAAATAATGTGTAAGAATTTTTAATGACGTAGAACCCCTATGGTGTAACCTTTCAAAAGTAGGGTTCCTTTCCATTAATGAGCATAAAATTAATCGTAACATCTTAATTGTTATATTGGATAAAGGTAATTCCTATATTATAATGAATGAATCTAAGTATGAGTCCAAACTTCTTGAGCTCCTCTCCTCTTCTTCTTACAAGTTTCTTTCTAAAAATCCCATTAATGGTGTCACCTACATTTTCATTAAAGCTAAAAAATATTAATCTATTGATCCTCATATAGAAATGGCTCATCCCTCATCACTAGGTTACCCACGGAATCTATGGTCAACCTAAGATTGATAAAAAATACAACCCCTTAAGACATGTACTAAGTTCCATTAGAAACCCGACTCATGCTCTTTATTTATTCGTTGTTGATAAACTAAATCCCTTTGTTGGTTCCTATGATTCATTTATTAGGGTTTCTTCCCACTCCATTGATAAAGTCAATTTGATCGATAGTGACCCTAATGATATCATGATTATCTTTCACGTCTTCTACCTATATGAAAACATTTATGTGCTTTAAAAATTAGATTTGATCTTGAAGTTTGTGGAAAATGAAACCATCAATCTCATTAAAATCTATCTAAAATATACTTTATTTCCCTTTAAAGGAACTTGTTATGAATAGAACAAAGGCATGAAAATCAAATCTTCTCTTTATATTTCTCTTTCTCCAAATAATGGTATCAATTTTTTGACGCTACTTTCCTTGTTTGGCCTCATATGATTCTTTCTCTTCATGCCTTCCTTAACAACCTCTCTTCACATATACAATTTACCATGGATTCAGAGGAACAGTGAAACATTCCCTTTCTTAATTTCCTTGTCAATTAAAATTCTATTGGATCCCTTTCATTTCAAGTGTACTTGAAGAAAATTCACATTGATCAATACCTTCATGCTAACTCCCATCATTACCCATCTCAAAAAACTAATATCTTAAATATCCTCTTTGTTGAATGCTTAGAATTTCTCAACCCTAATTCTTATCCCTAGAGGAAGTTCAGCTCACCAATTCCCTTATAAAGAATGGTTATAAATATTCCCAAAATTTTAAAGTTTATATATATGCTCCTTCGCACCATCCAAAACACCACTTTCCTCTCCAAGCGCCCTCCTATCCCTTGCATATATAAAAGGTACTATGAACTATATTTCAAAATTATTATCTATGAAGAACGTCAAAGCTATATTCAAAACTTATAAAACCCTCAAACAATTATTCAAATATCCTATTGACAAAATGGATCCTATCCCTAGTCTAGGAGTCTCATATAATTATGAATGTTAGTTTTTTTGTCCTAATTTCACCTTTAGATTTAAAATTTATTTGTTGATCTTATGCTTCATGTAAACAGGTTCCCTTGTTTCTCAAGTGTGTCAACATGGAAATTAACTGATATTTTATGAGTGAATTAAAGAGCACAAAGTTTAAAAATCAAATGTTGAATATCAAAAACATACAAAAAATTAAACCATCACAATTGATCCATCAAAACAGAGTTTTGATGAAGGAGTTCATCCCTCCTAGGCAATATCTCCTTGGTCCAACTTCCGTGGCTTGGGCCTCTGTATTAGCTGAATAGAGAAAAAATTGTTGTTTACATGCCTCAAATTCTCCTGATACATACTCAAAGGAGTTTAGAATGTCAAAATATATCATAAATGACAATTCATTCACTCAGTTTGGCCTTCATCTGATCTAGTCATGACCTTCCTTCCTAGTGGTCCTCGGCTTCAATTTTCTTCAAAGTGACAAAAACACATGTAGAATTGCTCCACTACCTCTAAAACCTGTTACAATGTGTTTAGCTTATGCCAAATGGCTAGGAATGACTCTTCTTGAGCCAAATTGGTCGAAAATTTCTCAAGATATGTCCTATTAAATTTTCCCCTAGATTCCTCCTCTAAAACTGGAAAAGACTTGAGATAACCCTGACAAACTGGTGGTTCCACCGAAATTGGGGGCGCCTACTAAAACCATCCCATTTTAATCTAGGATTTTAATTAGTTTAATGGAGGATCAATAGTGGTTAAGCATAGTTTAATGCACACTAAGCACGTTTATGATGGGCACTGGTCGAAGGTCATGTGGAAGGTCACGTATTGATGAGGGATGGCCCCCTCCCTTCCACCATTGGTAATCCATGTATAGTTCAAATATAATTTGGTCATGAAGGATTAACAAGCTCTGCCCCATGATTTATTTGTAAGAATTCGTAATTTTTCAGGGGAGGTTATGAGTTCGACCCTGACCTCCACCCGTATACATATATTTTTCACTATATACGCCAAAACTTTGGTTTATTACGAATATGCGCTCAACCCATGCCATAGTTGCAAACTTGTGTAACATGAAATATATATGTGCCATATATTTATGAACCTTAGGTTTAAAAAATTCCATGGACAATAAGTTCAGAATTTTCTTAACATTCAATTCGGACAATATAACATCAACCTTTGAACTTTGTAATCGTACTTTGTAATATATAATATGCACCTCCACCATTAATAAATTAAAATTTGAACTTGGCCCATAATTAATCTCGACCATTGGAGTCGGAGAGGGTCCATAATAAGGGACACGTGGTGGCCCCTGACTACACCACGTCTCAGCCTCTGGTTGGGGTGTCTCAAACCAATATAAAAAAAATTGAACTCAACCTTAGGAGAGAAACCATAAAAAAATTTCACCTCTAAGGTTCACTAGAAAATCCTGTTATGACACTTGTCATAGTGCCACTGGAATAAAATAAAGAATTTTCCCTCCATGCTGACTAGGATGCCATGTCATCAACCTATCACTGCTCTACAATAATTTTTTTTAATTTATTTTTATGAACATCGGTCATAAGACTATAACTTCTTCATCCGAAGCCGTTTTTCAATGAAACAAATTATGTCGGATTCTTGGCGACGAGACAGTCGTTGTCATTCAGTTTCCAATCAATTCTGAGAACTTTCATTTTTGAGCTTATATACTGAGCCTCTAATCATTCCTCCACACTAGAATCCTTTTGGACCCCAAAATATCTTGGATTAATGATCATGTGGATGAGGGTATTGTTCCCTCACCCTTCGAGTCTCTATCCAATGAAATTTTCCCATTTTCATAAAATTCATCTTGTCACAAAAAGTGAAATTTCTCCTTAATTATTGAGACCTTCTCTTGCTGTCATTGACACCGTCACGATGCAATTTTTATAAATTTGCAAAGAAAAAATATATTCATGCATAAACCATGTTGTTCCTACATTGTACATTAATCAAAGGAAACGTAAAAATTGTCTCACCGTGCACACTATCACCGTGACGATTCTTAGTTGCTCTTGATTTGTACTTCCATCAACTCTTGACCAAGTATCTTTGCCATTGACATGTACCCTTTGGAGACCAAAAATAAGCATGTGTGGAAACCATTCCCTCTTTTCCAAGCTACTTTTTTGCTTTCTCTTTGACCTGTGCACTCTTTTGCACCGACATCTTGTTTCCAGCATAGCTCAACACTGATGTTGGCTGCTGCAAATGTTTTACATCTTTTTCACCTTCTTTCAAAGGAAACTTGTTCGAATCCTGAAACATCTCATTACAAGCATAAGCATATTTTTGAAAGTTTTCATTCAAAACATCTCTTTGTTTGATCATCAACAATGTCAAATTTTGACATGCATTCACTATCCTCTTCATTTATCCTATAGCTATAAGATACAAACTTGTCTTCTTCTTATGTGCTCTAATTATGTACTCAATACCATATTTAAACAATAGATTTTATTCCTCACGGAGATGAAATACTAATTTCCTATCATACAGATAAATAATTCCCAATACAATACTTGATATCTCAAGTGACACCACATAAATTTCAACTTCATCAGGAAAGTTTGAATTGATGGTGAATCTTAGTATGCACTTCCTTGTAACCTACAAGTTTGCATTCTTGAATAATTAACCCAAAGGATATGGTATTGGATGTCTAATAGTTTCAAGGTCTAGATGCTTAACCAAACCTTTGTAAATCAAGTTATCTTGTGATCCACTTCAAAAATTGTATCAATCTTGGTATGTTTGGAGACAAATCTAATATGGAAAACTTCTATTATTGCATCTTCATCATGAGTAGCAATTGAAAATTTTGAATAAATAGTGCTTGCAATATGTTTACCTTTCAAACATATGGCTGTAATATTTATCTCATCTACTAAATCTCACCCTAAGTCACATTCAACTATAGCAACAGTTGTCTCATTCTCTTTGGCTTTCATTTTGTTTGGATTCAACTCTCGATGAATTTTCCAACTGTGGTCTTCATCATGGCAAGTATTTGAAGATTTTTTGAATGTGAGTTTTTCTTTCTCTTATTTTACAGAACTATTTCTTTTTCCTCTTCCATAAAACTTTCCTTTTCCTTTACCCTTATTATCACTTTTCTCATCTATGTTTTGTTTCCCTCTTGCCTCTAAGTGTGTGGCTTGAACACAAACTTCATCTATGTTTGTGGGATTAAAAATGATAATTGTCTACCTAAGGTAACTGTGCAAATTCCCAACATACATTAACAAATTTTCTTGAGAATATAATTTAATAACCAAAATTAGAGTTCTTCTCCTAAAATCATGAGTATAATATTGCACACTTTTTCCTTTCAACTGTCTAAAATTTTTCCAATCCATAATAGCCTTTTGCATGTAAGCTAAGGGATATAATTTCCTTTTAATGGAAGGAATAAAACTTGAGTAAGACATAGAGATCTCACCATATTTTCTAATCTCTTCTTGATTCCTTGCTTTCCACCATACAAGTACAGAACCTTCCATCCTAAAACAAGCCAATTGAATATTTATGTCATCTTCATGTAGGTTTTCAATCCTACAATACACCTCAAATTGACGTATCCAATTTTCGATTATTTCTTCATTTAACTCACCATTATACTTTGGAAGCTAAAATTTGACATCTAGTTTGAGTAAGGGTGTCTTCCCTTTTGTGGATTTTGAGTGAGTGTGAGTGGTTTTAGTGGTGGAAGTGGAAGATGATGTTGACAGAGATGATGAGGATGATGAAGATGATGGATATGGAGGTGTCTTTCTTCCACTACCCTTTGGAATCTTCTCTTCATCCTTGTTATCATTTGAACTTCCTTCTCCATGTGGAGGCGTAGAACCTTCTCCTTCCATCCGAGTAGTAAATGCATCAAACATAATTTTAACTATCCTCTTTATGTCACTAAAGTATCTCTCTACATTATCCTCTTCTAAATGACCTTAAGTCTCTCCAACACCTGACATGATGGCTATGGATTCAAGCTCAAATTCTGGTGCTTGGACCTCTTTAATTGACTTAGATTCTTGTACAACTTGTACCTCTTCAATCTCAACTTCTTGAGACAAAAATTGAGGTGCTTAAAATGGAGCTATGAGTGGAACATTGGGTGAATAGGGTTCTCTTCTAGCTCTCCTTCTTCTCGTCAATCAAACAACATTTCATTTCAACCAAGCTATGATACCAACTTGATATGAGTACGAATTTTAGTTTTGCTATGGTAATTTCATCTTCGGATTTAAAATTTATTTGATTATCTTATGGTTGATGTACATAGGTTTCCTTCTTGCTTATGTGTGTCAACAAGGAAATTAACTGAGTTTTATGAGTGAATTCCAAAGCATAAAGTATGAAAGTAAAATGTAGAAAAATAGCAACGTAAAGAAGAGAAAACCATCCTAATTGCCCCATCAACACAGAGTTTTGGTGAAGGAGTTCACCCCTCCTGAGCTACATTTCCTTGGTCTAGCTTCCATGTCTTGGGCCTCTGTATTATCTCAATAGTGAAAAAATATTTGTTTATATGAATAAAATTATCATACTCCAATGAGTTGAAATTGTTGAAATCTATCAGAAATGACTATTCATTCACTCCATTTTGCCTTCATTGGATCTAGGCATGGCCTTCCTTCGTAGTGGCCCTTCGCTTAAATTTTCTTCAAAGTGCAAAAAACACCTTTAAAATTTCTCCATTTCCTCTGCAACCTATTCCAATGTGTTGAGAGCATACCAATGTGCTACGAATGACTCTTCCTGAGCCAAAATTGGTTGAAATTCTCTCAAGATATGGCCTATTAAAATTTTCCCTAGATTCGTCCTCCAAATCTAGAGAAGACTTCAGATAACCCTGACAAACTGGTGGTTCCGCAGAAATTGGGGCCTCCTCCTAAAACTACATCGTTTTAATATGGGAGTTTAATTAGTTTAATTCTGGATTAATAGTGGATGAGTACATTTTAATGTGCACTAAGATCATTTATGATGGGTGCTGGTGGGAGGTCATGTGGAAGCTCATGTGAGGAGGAAGGATGGCCTGCGGGTTGGCCCCCTCCCTTCCGCAATCGGTGATCTGCGTGTACTTAAAATATAATTTGGCCGTGAAGGCTTTAGAAGCCCCACCCCATGGTCTGTTGGTAATAAGTGGTAATGTTTGGCGGGATGTAATGGGTTTGACCCTAACGTCTGCCCCTATACATATATTTTGCACCATATATGCCAAACCTTTGGTTTATTTTGAATATGCAATCCAGCAATGCCATAGTTGCAAACTTTGGTAACACAAAATATATATGCGCCATATATTTAAGAACGTTGGGTTTAAAAAATGCCACCGACCATAAGTTTGGACTTTGGTTAACATTTAATTTAGAACATATAACATCAACCTTTGAACTTTGTAATTGGACTTTGTAATATATAATATGCACCTCCACCATTAATAAATTAAAATTCAAACTTAGACCATAGTGACTTTTGACCATTGGATTTGTAGAGGGTCGACCAGAGGGGACACGTGGTGGCCCCTGGTTGCACCACTTGTCAACCTTTGGTTGGGCTGTCCCAAACCAATATAAAAAAAATTGAATTCAACCTTAGGATAGAAACCATAAAAAAATTTGACCTTCAAAGTTCACTCGCGAATCCTGTTGTGACACTTGTCATAGTGCCACTTGGTATAAACTGAAGAATATTCCCTACATCTTGACTTGACTGCCATGTCATCAGCCTGTCACTATTATGCATTTTTTTTTTTTAAATTGGCATGTTCTGAATGGTGATCAACATGCTACAACTTATTGGCCAGGAGTCAGTTTTTAACAAAATGAATTGCATTGGATTCCTGGCGATGGGTTGATCATTGTCGTTTAGTTTCCAATCAATTCTGAGCACTTTCATTTTTGAGCTTATACACTGAGCCTCTAATAATTACTCCCCACTATAACCCTTTTGGACCATAAATCCCTTGGATTACTTATAATGTGGATGAGGGTACCATTCCCTCACCCTTCTAGTCTCTATCAACTGAAATTTTCCCATTTTCACCAAATTGAGCTTTTCATAAAAGCTAACCTTTCCTTGATTCTTGCGACCTTCTCTTGCTGTCATTGACACCGTCATCCTGGAATTTTTCTAGATTTACAGAGTAGTAAGCCATTCTTGCAGAAACCATCTTTTCCCTCCCTTGGTCAGTAATCAAAGGAAACATAAAAATTGACTCACCTTGCACACTGACACCATGGATATTATTAGTTGCTCTTTCTTTTTACTTGAATTGACTCTTCACCAAGTATCTTCTCCATTTCCATGTACCATTTTGAAAGAAAAAACAAGCCTTTGTGGAACCCATGCCTTATTTTGCAAGTTGTTTTATCACTTTCTCTTTGACCTTTGCACTCTCTTGCACCGACATCTTGTTTCCAACACTGCTCAACACTGATGTTGACTGCTGCAAATTTTTTCCATCTTTTCCACCTACTTTCAAAGGAAACCTGTTAAAATCATGAAACATCCCATTACAAGTAAAAGAATCTTTTTGAAAGGTTTGATTCGAAACATCTCTTTGTTTGATCATCAACAATGTCAAATTCTGACTTGCATTCACTATCCTCTTCATTTCTACTGCATGTACAAGAGACAAAATTGGCTTCTTCTTATGCATTTTAATTATTTACATAATACCATCTTTAAAAAATAAATACTTATTCTCATGGTGATGAAATACTGCTTTCCTATCATACAGATAAGGACTTCCAAATACTATACTTGATATCTCAAGCAACACCACATCAAGTTCAACTTCATCAAGAAAGTTTGAATTGATGGAAAATATTAGTATGCACTTCATTGTAACCTGCAAGTTTTCATTCTTGAATATCCAACCCAAAGGATATGGTCTTGGATGTCTAATAGTTTCAAGGTCTAACTATTTAACCAAGTCTTTAGAAATTGAGTTAGCTTTTGACCCACTATCAAAAAGTGTATCAATCCTGGTCTGTCTAAAGACAACTCTAATATGGAAAAGTATTATTCTTGTATCTTCATCATGACTAGAATTTGAAAAATTTGAAGCACTAGGGCTTTCAATATGTTTGCCTTTCAAACAAATGGTTTTAACGTTTTTCTCATCTCATGAATCTGACCTTAAGTCATGTTCAACTATAGCAACAATTTTCCCCTTCTATTCAGCTTTCAGTTTTTTTGGCTTCAACTCTTGATGAAGTTGCCAACAATGGTCTTCATCATGGCCAGTCTTTGAATAGTTTCTACATGTGAGTTTTTCTTTCTCTCTTTTTACAGAGCTATTTATTTTTCCTCTCCCATAAAAATTTCCTTTTCTTTTACCCTCATTATCACTTCTCTCATTTTTTTTTTCCCCCTTACCTCTAAGTGTGTGTCTTCAACACAAACTTCATCTATGTTTGTGGGATTAAACATGAGAATGGTCTGCCTAAGGTAACTGTGCAAACCCCCAACATAATTTAACAAATTTTCTTGAGAATATAAATTAATACCTAAAATTACAACTCTTCTCCTAAACTCATGAGTATAATCTCGCACACTTTTCCCTTTCAGCTGTCTAAAATTTCTCCAATCCATAATAGCCTTTTCCATGTAAGCTAAGGGATATAATTCTATTTTAATGGAAGAAATAAAAATTAACCAAGACATAGATATCTTACCGTAGTTTTTATTCTCTTCTTGAGTCCTTGCTTCCCACCATACAAGTGCACATCCTTCCATCCTCAAAGAAGCCAATTGAATATTATGTAATCTTAATGAAGGTTCTGAATCCTACAATACACCTCTAATTGAGTTATCCAATTGTCCAATATTTCTTCATTTACCTCATTATTATACATTTAAAGCTCAAATTTGACATCTAGTTTGAGTAAGGGTGTATTTAATTTTGTGGCTTTTCAGTAAGTGTGGGTGGTTTTTGTGGTGGAAGTGGAAGATTACGCTGATGGAGATGATGAGGATGATGAATATGGTTTAGATGCAAGTGT
The DNA here is from genome assembly GCA_034641835.2 of Pinus albicaulis. Taxonomy (NCBI): domain Eukaryota; kingdom Viridiplantae; phylum Streptophyta; class Pinopsida; order Pinales; family Pinaceae; genus Pinus; species Pinus albicaulis. The sequence continues at coordinate 844,611,755 of CM076572.1, forward strand.
ATTTCATCCACTACCATTTGAAATATTCTCTTCATCCTTCTTGTCATATGAATTTTCTTCTCCATTTGGAGGCTAAGAACCTTCAATTTCCATCCCAATAGTAAATGCCTCAGACATAATTTTAACCATCCTCTTTGTGTCATTGAAGTCTCTCTTGAAATCATCCTCATATAAATGAACTTGAGTCTCTCCAATACCTAACATTGTGGCTATGGATTGCAGCTCAATTTATGATGCTTGTACCTCTTTAATCAATTCAACTTCTTGTGCAACTTGTACCTCTTCAATCTCACCTTCTTGAGACAAAACTTGAGGTGATTCAAGTGTAACTATGAGTGGAACTTTCAGTGAATATGGTTCTCTTCTGGATATCCTTCTTATGTTCCTAATCTCAAGGCTTGCAACAAAAAATTTCCCTTCACCTCTCTGCAACTTTAACCTTGTCAGCATCACAATTTTTCAACCATTAAACTTGCACAAAGCTCAAGAAACTATCAAGAAAATAACCTTTCCTTTCAACCAAGTTCTGATACGAACTTGATCTGAGTATGAACATTAGTTTTTTTGTGCTAATTTCATCTTCAGATTTAAAATTTATTTTTTGATCTTATGCTTGATGTACATAGGTTTCCTTGTTGCTTATGTGTGTCAAAAATGATATTGGCATACTTTTGATGAATGAATTCAAGAGAATAATGTATGAAAATAAAATGATGAATAGTATAAACATAAAGAACAACAAGCCATCATAATTGATCCATCAAAATAGAGTCTTGATGAAGAAGTTCACCCTTCCTGGGCTACATCTCCTTCGTCTAGATTCTATGTCTTGGGCCTATGTATTAGCTCAATAGTGAAAAAAATGTTGTTTACATGCATCATATTCTCCTGAAACATACTCCAGTGAGTTTAGAATGTCAAAATATATCAGAAATGAATATTCTTTCAGTCCATTTTTCCTTCAGCTGATGTAGGTATGGTCTTCCTTCCTAGCGGCCCTCGTCTTCAATTTTATTCAAAGTTACAAAAACACATGTATAATTAATCCACTACCTCTGAAAAATATTCCAATGTGTTCAGATCATGCCAATATGCTAGCGATGAATATTTCGAGAAAATCGGTCAAAAATTTCTCAAGATATGGCCTATTCAATTTTTCCCTAGATTCCTCCTCCAAATCTGGAGAATACTCTATATAACCCTGAGAAACTAGTGGTTCTGCCGAAATTTAGGGCACCTTCTAAAACTCACCATTTTAATTAGATTAATGGTATATTAATAATCGATAAGAATAATTTAATACATTCTAAGAGTTTTATGATGGGTGTTGGTCAGCGGTCATGTGGGAGGTCATGTGAGGAGGAGGTCTCGCCCGGGGGTTGGCCCCCTCCCTTCCGCCATCGGTGATCCGCGTACACTTAAAATATAATTTAGTTGCAAAGGCGTTGCAAGCCCCACCCCGTGGTCTATTGGTAAGAAGTGCTAATGTTTGGGAGGAGGTCATGGGTTAGACCCTAACCTCCACCCCTATACATATATCTTTCACCATATACACCAAACATTTGTTTTATTTTGAATATGCACTCCACTAATGCCATAGTTGAAAAATTTGGTAACAAAAAATATCTATGTGCCATATAGTTATGAACCTTAGGTTTAAGAAATTCTATGGACCATAAGTTCATACTTTGGTTAACATTCAATTCAGACCATATAACATCAACCTTTGAACTTTTTAATCGGAATTTTTAATATATAATATGTGCCTGCACCATTAATAAATTAAAATTGGAACTCATACCATAAACACCTTCGACCATTGGAGTTGGAGAGGGTCCACGAGAGGGGACAGCTGGCAGCCCCTAGCTTCACCACATGTCAGTCTGTGGTTGGGTCATCCTAAACCAATATAAAAAAATTAAAATTCAACCTTAGGAGAGAAACCATAAAACAATTTCACCTCAAAAGTTCACTAACGAATCTTGTTGTAACACTTGTCATAGTGCCGTTGGGTAGAAACTTAAGAATATTTCTTGCATGATGACTAGGCTGCCATGTCATCAACCTGTCATTATTCTTTCACTTCTTCATCCATAATTGGTTTTGAATGAAAGAAATTGTGTCGGATTCCTGGTGACGGGCATGTCTCTTTCGTTCAGTTTCCAATCAATTCTGAGCACTTTAATTTTTGAGCTTTTATACTAAGCCTCTAATTAGAGTCTATTTTATTCCTTATTCAGGGGGGAAATATTATACTAGACAAACTGATAGGTCCTGTAAAGTTTAACTAAAGGAGCACATAGAAAAATGACTCATAATTGGATTCTAAAATTTTCATTGGTATAACAATCCAACTCCAAGAACCTCATTAGCTTTGATCAAGCTAAGATCCTCACTTTTGGTCTATTCCAATCCACCCATTGTATTGGATAAACCCTTGAGGTTGAAAGGTGCCCTAATAACTTCAATAGGGATGATGGCTACAAATTTAGCAAATCTTGGAATCTTGTTATTGATAGGCTTAGTCATTAACAATATTTTCTTTGATTTTTCTATCCTATTTCATATGCTTACTCATTAATTGTCTTATCATTGTCTTTTCCATATTTGGTTCAATGTCTTATTTTATTCCCCCATTTATTAATAGATTTTAAAATATTTATTTAATATGATCACATTTAATTAACTTCCTTTTATTTTAAATCATTTTTTTAGTTGTTAAAATGATCTTTAATAATTAAAAATCATAATCTTGAATCTTAATTAAAAATACTAAACACTAATATTCATTATTAATAATCCTATTCATTATTCATACATGATGTGTTTATTTATCCTTTTAAATAACATTTATCAATAAATTTCCTCTTTAGTTTCTTATTCAAATATATTAAAAAAATTCGAGAGGAAAACAAATATAATTTTATTCATTAAAAATGATAAAATTGCATTTTGTACACAGAAACTATGTGGATGGAATGAAACTCAAAGTACATATACGCCTAAATAATTCGACCATATAATCCTTATGACTTATCAAAATAGTAAAAATGAAAAAAAAATATGGTAAAATTTACATAAATGTGTTGAAGTTACTTGTGATAAAAATCATTAAGCTTCTCCTTTTTTGCTTTATTATTCTCAATTCTTTTCCAACCCCAAGGGTTGGGATTAAAAATTACGATCCCCATTTATTTATCTCTAGTTTGGAGGAAACTTCTTTATCATAATATAAACTCTTGGAGGCCTGATTTATATTTTTGACACAAATCATATTCATTGTGTATTTCCGTTTTCTGATGCTCTAGAATTTGAATCACTACTACTTTGGTACCTTTCTTGAATGGAATTCCAGTTCCACACAAATCCTCAACTCTATTTTCCCCTTGTTTACTTTATTTATCTTTTAAATCCATGATTGGAAAATTCTTGATTGTTTCTTTTTCTTCTTTTTTGAAAACGTGGAGTCTGTAGCTCTCATCATTCCTTGGGATTTTGAGTTTGTCTCCCTTTTAGTCAACCACACATTTATAGATCTTTATACCATGTGAGGATTGTTACATCAACATAAATATCTGACTTGAATCTTAACTAATATGAATCAAGTTATCTTAATAGTTGTATTTAAATTATATAATTATCTGGCTCAAATGGACTATTCTACTAAGTTGACTAGGCCCTCCAACATCTCTCCCACCCTCAGTGTCCTTCATCCTAAAGAAGCGAAGAATTCAAGTGAAAAAAAAATACAAAAATTGGTTTATACATTCATTGTTGGATTTGTACGAGCTAAAAAAATTACAAAATTTTCAGTACATAATATATTAAAATGTAAATCAATGCATAATTTTTGTTGTTTCTTTGATAGGTGTGTCTAAAGGCTTCGTGGTATCTTCATGAAATAATTATGCAAACTTGGGCACTACTTGATCCACTTCAACTTCGTGTGATTGATGTTTTGAAGCTGAAGCAAATGTCGAGGTAGTTAGTGCATAACTAATGGGTGGGTCATGGAAATTGTAGCAACAAATAATTAATTGTTAATGACATTCACACGTTTAGGAAATCCATTTTATAGATGGCTGGTGAAAAAAATTGCAACTGTTCATAGAAATTGGACCATTCACAAACCACTAACCTTCACTGAGTACTTTATTCTTCGAGATATTCTATATTCTGGATACTTCATTTCAACATATTCTCCTCCAATGTGATTTGGAGCAAAGGCTTGATTTTCTCAATCTACTAAAATTGGTTAGGTATAATCTGCATGAAGTTAGAAGCATGATTAACTTCATGTTGTTCTTTGTTTCCTTCTCTAAGCCATTGTCGCTCATGTTGCATTACCTAGGCCTAGAGCTCCCTTTCCTAATATATCTTATTTTACAATGTCTTTTCTCTTGCATCTATCATTTCCCTTGCATCTAGATTACGAATCACTATTTCCTATGCTTTGATGTGACTAGGTGGGCCAAGTTTTTAGTGTAGTAATTAAAGAAAATTGTTAGTTAAGTGTGCTAGGAAATCCTAATGAGCTATTTGAAGTATCTATATGATTTTTTCATCTCCTGCCATTGTTGGTCTAGTATTAAATTATGTTATCTATGTAGGAAGGTTCTAATTTTTATCGATTAACTAATACACCAACTACTAGAAAGAAAAAAGATGATCATAATATTCAACTGGAATGTTCATATAAGTTTTTTCTACTACCCAACGCTAAAAATCCATCAAAATATTCCTTTCTTGTTCGTACCTTTTTCAAGCTTAGTGGTGTCTTTGTTTCTCTCTTTCAATCTCAACTTCGATTCTTTTACATTATGCTCTAAGACTTTAGAGATCTGCTTATCACTGGTGTTATACACGAGATTCTCCCCTCCCTAAACCCATATACATAATAATGATAAAATTGGCTAAAAATACCTTTAAATTTTGTTTGATCGGGGACGGTGATGTCGAGTTCGTACATTTGGTTGTCTAGTTTACCCCCTTTGAGATCAATGACCTAAAATAGTTTATCAAGTAAAATTATGTGTGGGTTTTAATCTTTCCTCAATCTTTAATGGATATAAGCTCAAATTATTTTTCGGCTCCCTAACCGTTAGATGGAAAAATAACATGTTGATTCATCATATCACATTTTAATGCCCATGGGATCTAAGAGCTACCGGCCCTCCTAATGGATCACCATTATTAAAAGTGAACTAATCTGATAGATTTAAATTCACATCAGGCCCAAACATGCGAGGTAAATAATACCTCACACACACTTGATGAGATATCAGTTGTCCCACTTGTCTATAATCTACAATCATCGGGTTCGTACTATCTCTAGTTTTAATCACACTCTTACACCCGATGGGCTAGACCCATATTTTCGATTGTTGAGTCCGCCAATTACTGTGTGACAGGTGTTGGATGGCATTAATTAATTTCACAACTTAATTTAATCCTAGTTTCACCAACCTTACATGATTCATCCACCTTTTCCTCTTGCTTCTACATGAAATTAGAGAGCTCGTTAGTGGTGAAAGCCAACCTTTGAGCGAACTCGAGACCTAATTTTTTTTTTTATTAATCTAGTATCTTCCATCTACCTGATATGGTTTTTTCCCAAATTTTAATTTGGTTGGAAGGGTTCAAAATGTCAGAATTGTCATCTAAATAAGATCTAGTTAATGAATTAGCTGGAGTCTGGGATACTAAATTTTGTCTCACAAATATTCTTACACTTAAAAGAACCTTACCCTCATCTTCGATAGTATTAGACAATGATTTATGTCTAATAAAGCCTTGGGTTATAGACACTACACCTCTTCCAATTCATTTTGACCTAGACTCCATATTACTCCTCGTCGAGCACTTCAAGATGGGAAACAAGCTATTTTCTCTTTCTCAAGCTATAAGTTTTTCTTGAGATTAAACAACGAAATACTTTCGAAAATTCTCAGCAACCCTCCCCAAGAAAGCGATATCATGGAAAAAGGGTTAGACCACAAGTTAAGCACTTCAGCTGAGGAAGATAAATTATAATATTTGAAAGGTTTTCTTCAAGGCACTGTACCAAAGTTCAAATTGCAATTTCCTATATCGTTCAATTCATTCAAATGATTTTATCATAGTTTGAATCCTCTTTTTTCAATTATTTTTGGGTTGGAAAATGACTCAAAAATTGATTAATTTGTTCTCTTTTCATTTAGACTTATCACTCTTCAACCAGACCATCAGGAAATTAATTTTCCCAAATATTTGGTTTGGACCATCGTGGTTTCCCTTTCTAATACCATCCCATGTAGCTCGTGTCATCATTATACATATTTGATTCATTTAATCCTTTTCAAATACCCTTATTAAATTAAGTCTACCAAGCTCCCTCCTGAGTGTTACAAATGTAAATAATAAAGAAAAAATAATAAAGAAAATAAAATTTATAAGTAGAAAAATGGAATCTAAAAGAAGTGTCTCCCTAATTCATACATTCAATATATAGATAGTTTCACATATCATTTGAAAGATAAAATGACTGAAGCAAACATAGATAAAATTTTAGAAGAGAATAGAAGAATGCTCAGACTTACTGAAGAAAAAAGTATAGGAAGTTGGTTCTTGTACCATAACTTCCTTTTAATTCATTTATATGGTTTTGAAAAGCAACATTTTCAATTACCAAAATATGTTTCACCCTTTTTGGTTTCTTTTGAAGTACGCAGACATAAAAGTTTTGTAAATGAGTTGCATTCCTTCTATAATAAAAAAGAGTGTTGTTTAGTTATCCCTGTGCTATCATGCCTTTAATTGATAAAAGTAAGAATGATGTACACACCTTGTAAAGGGAAATGGTATCATTTGAATTATTCTCGGACAACATCTGGAGTTACGATCCCCTAGGAATTATCTCGGGATTGAAGAAACAAGTAGGGTTGTAATCCTATATAAATGAAAGTATGCATGAAGTATAGAAGATGAAAAATTTATTATCACCCAAGAACAATCTTTCATAAAAGGTTTCACATGCACCTAAAGAGAATAAGGGGATAACTCACATAAATTCATGATGCAATAAAATGAAAAACAAAGGAAATTAGTATATAACTACTCATGCCCCATGGGTCTCTACAAAAAAAAAAGGAAATTGGAAACTTTAGTTTTGCTTGAAGTATCAAGACGGGTGAAAGAAAAAGAGGATGATGTTGATACTGATACGTTCAAGTGGGAAATAAAATGGTTAAGTAAAGAGATGCAAAAAGCAATCGATGACATTAGGACAAGGGATTTAGGAGCACAAACCCTTAGAATAAAACATAGTTTCATAGAGGGGAGACCAATAATGATAATTGGTACATAATTCACTCTACTATCTGAACAGTCTCAATTAGTAGAAATTGGAGCACTTAAATACATAGTTCCCATATATGAACCTTGATCTATTTCTTCTACCTAATTTGAAACAAATACTCTAAAAACCACAGTCATTCAATAAGAAGTAGGAGAGAATAAACATATGTTAGGAGCCTTGAATTATTCCCTAGCTATTAATTTGGGTAAATGATGAGATATGGATGTTATCAACCTACATCGATAATGAGGAGAGATTGTCACTAGGAGATTACTTGATTAAACAACATGAAATATAAATATGCATGCAATGTTTCAAAATTTATATGACCAATTACATATAGCACAGATAACTCTCAGAACCCAGAAAAATTGGATTAAAGAATTAGACTATATAGTGATTCGGTAGTATGCTCAACCTAGTGAAATGAGACCCATTAGAACTTTGCTGGAAGAAAAAGAGAAGGAAATGAAAGGCTTGTAGACCATTCTGAAGATAAAATATTATGACCCACGTGTTTCAATCCAATATTTAGAAAGGAAGCAAGAGGTCGAGACACAACTGCAAAATATGGAGACGTCCTTGTGACTTAAGGAGGAAGAATTTGAAGAAGCACTTTGAAAAATGGAAGTTTTGAAGGATGAATCCTGTTAAAAAATAGAAGTTCCACCTCACTATTATAGTAGATTACTAAGATACACTCAATCATTCCCTAAATACTTACCAATCAGATGAAGCGGAGGAATCAAAGCTCCCACACATAAAAATAACTCAGTTAGAACAAGAACTAGAAGAGGCCATGTTAGAGAAAAAAATAGATGAACGTAGAGGGGAAAGTTTATTGAACCGAGAAAATGATGAGATTGAATAGATTCATATCACGCTTAAAGAAATACATTGTGAGGTTAGAACTTTACATTGGATAATTAGAGTTAACCTCATAGGAAAACAAGTTCTGATACAAGCTAAAGAATATAGATGGAGGTAAATCAAATAGAAAAGCCTACATTGAGGGCTTATGTGGAAATCCTGTCTGAATTTTAGAAGGGAATCATTAAAAGAAACAACCTAGAATAAAAGAGCACAACTATAGTCTTAGAGGAAATATTAAAGGACATCGATTTCATCAAAACCTTGGAAGATGAAACACTAGCAGGATTGAGTTTTCCTTCAAGAAATTAGTGCATTTTTTCCCTTGTATGTTGCACGAAAATCATACTGTGATGTAGCTTATTTGGGAAGATTTTTATAAAGCCTCTAAGGAAATGGATCATTTAACAACTAACTTGATTTATCTTGGGATATTTCACATGCCTTCATATTGGAGAAAGAAAATTTGATAATATCCCATGAGGAATTTTGTGACAATTTGAAAAATATAGAGCAAGACCTTAGTTTCCTAGCCATATAAGGAGAAGAGTTAGTTTCACCAGCTACAGTGTTGAATTCTTCTTGTAGTGAATACCATTTTATATGGAATTAAAAATATGATACAAAATTTTCCTATGCCGCAGTACCAGATCAAATATTTGTTATTCGTGGTCATAAGGAAATACAAAAACATGCCCTGGTTATTAATCTCGGAATGGGATAATCTTACTAAGGTTGCAAATAATTTAAAAGGAAGTATTACTATGGATTAGATGTATTAAACAACTCAATAAGTACATCATGTTCCACCGATGCAATCGATAATAGTGAAACCGAAGGATGAGAGTGATATTACCTTAATCACCACTCAAACACCGGTGTTCAGAATGTGTGGGGCCCTATTGTAGGTTGATGATTCTATGCTTCAACATTGTGGAAAACGACCGGGTCAGGAACTTAAAGTAACTACTTTTTCGTTTGGAATAGTGGCTTCGACTAGGATTATGGGACCAATGTCTATTAATAGAGATATGAAATGAGGGTTATATATATATATATATATATATATATATATATATATATATATATATATATAGATAGATATATAGATAGATATATAGATATATATAAGTGTAAGGCTAATAATGTGAATTGAACAAAGTGATAAAGAATAAAAAAAATTAAACTATCTAACACGGGAATGATTTTTCTATATATGTTAAGTTTAGAAATATCTCATACAAAACATGAAAAATATAGATCATCAAATCATTTACGAGGTTAAGATATATAATGATAACAAATTTAATTAAATTAGTTGGTGAAGTTATTTGAATATATAAGAATTCATTGTTCATTCATATACTTGTTAGATTGCAACCACACACATCAATAGTGATAAATGCCCTATTGTTTGCATAAACATAAATGAATAAACACAATTAAAATAACCATTCAACTCTTAAGAACATCAATAATACAAATATTTTATGACCCGATATGTTTTGAATCTACTCATGAGGAAAATAGTGGTGATTCCACTTTATACTAAGATGACTTGAATCTAAAGTAGTGAAAATCAAAATATCTCTTGCAAAAATTCAGAATGCTTTCTTCATAAACATGAAGCGGATTTATAGTTTCTAATGAGAATAGACACTGATGGTAAATTATCATAAAATACTAGAGTGGTTTTAACAAACCATCCTTAAAATAATGTAAAAGAAAATAATATATTTCAGTTGTAACAACATGACTATAACCGAGATGAAGGTTTTTCTCCCATTTGTTGTCGATGATCGCATGTATATGTCATTAGATTTAATTCAACTGAATGATTAGGTAGGATGCACATATGTCATGTAAATATTGTGTCGGTGAGTGCTCGAAGGATATGTGTAGTTGTGTTGCATAGACACCTCAAAATGAGTCACTAACTATGATGTTTAACCAAGTAATGTGAATGGAATTCTAGGTCAACCTTTGACATATTCTTGATGCTTTCAACCTTCTTTTTTTATAAATATTAAAATGATTTGGTTAACAATTTAACTTCAGTAAAAGTACCTTCAGGAAATTTTTGGATCAAGTTTTCTTGTAGTAGAATATCACTGATAGACTTAATGAGATTGTTGGAAATGTTTGTCACACTGACAATCTCCATTTGAGAATGCTTTAGTTTGATTTACCATTCGTTTAAAATGATATACTTATGTGATTATTCAATTCTCGGGAGATCAAATGATCTTTGTGCAACACTATTTTTCCATAATATGTAATTACAAATATTATCCTTGACCTCTTCATATTATATCATTAACTTGAAGAATTTATTCACTAATGAATCACTTGATATGAATAAGTCACTCATAGTTTCTAATTTCTAGGATAAAATGACTTGTTTCTGAGAAAGGAGAGTGTTTACTTCTTGTGCCTCTTTCTTAAATTCAGTTATCTCAGGGTTCAATTTCAACTGCTCAATCTTCTATTCAATTTATTGGATTTTAGTGTCCCTGTTTTTCATATCATCTTCTTGTTGAAGCTTTAAGTCATTGAAACTTTAATGAAGCTCTGCAAGATGTTCTTGCCACTGTTGTTGAATAATTTTATTTTCATCTTCTAGTCTCTATTATAACTGCATGATTCTTTCATATTTGTTAGGATTTGTTTTACTTCAGAAGCTTTGTCAATAGTAACAATCACATATGACCCTACAAACTATGACAACCTACTGAGATCTTCTTTGGTATATGCTTGACAATCTTTCGAAACTACTTCAGAATAGGTATTATCAGGGACTAAGGTCTATGTTTTTTAAACTTTCCTTCTTTTCCTCTGTCTACTGAACATAAATCTATGCTTAGGACTATAAAAAACACCAACAGGAGGGATTTCTTTGATTTTCAAAATTACCTCAGAGGTCAGAAATATTAGGATAATTTCTAAATCATTAGTATCCTAAGCTTTTTCGGAATCCTCAATAGTGAGCGATATATTCCCTTTAACTTTAGGGGTATGCGTAGAATTTTCATACATTGGAGTCTTAAAATATTGAGGATATGTTATTTGTATCGCTTGGTTGAATTATTCCCATATATTATCAATTTTTCTCCATGTTTGAGTCTCTTCAGTCTGTGCAGTGGATGAAGAAGTTTTCTTATTGGCTAGAGATGTATCATGATATTTTGCTAAAGAGGACAAAACTTTATCATGTTATTTATTTTGTTGAGTAATTATCAACAAATCCAAAGGAAAACGAGTTATGCCTTTATTCCTATATTGATTAAACTTATCCAATTCTTCAGGAATAAGTTTTGTTTCTACTGATTTCGCATTCTGTGCATAGGTAGAAGGCATTTCAAATAAATCATCAAACTTGTCTCGCTTGTGCATAAATTTTCTAATATTCTCCTGTGCCGTGAAATTCTTGGAAGTATCATTAGGAACATATTGTCTATTAGGAATAAATGGGAAATTTAAACATTGAATTTCTACAATTTGACAACCAACATGCTTGAAATTGTCAAGGGAATAAATACCCCAGGAAATATGATAGGTAGGCCACATCGTATTTTTAGAATCTTTTAGAACCTTTGAAATTCCATTACCAATAATTTGGTAAGTTATTTCTCAAGGTAATATATTATAAGGAACATAAAGGTGTAACACATGAGGGTTTTAAAGACTACCAAAGATCTGGATATAAGTAAAGGATTCCTCTCCAAACCATTTCCCTAATGGTAATAAATCATTGTTAGCTTGAGGGGAAAGGCTAGTGACTTTCTCACCAAAGACATTTTGGTGGATAAGTAGCATAGCTCCATGGAAATGTTTGTATAAATGCGGTCATAATTTGGATTCCCAGAGTATGTCATTATAAATATGTATAGGCGTAGGCTATTCAATGGTCCATTTCCATCCCATAGATGTAAAATCATATATAAAACATACCAAATACATGATGTAGGCACTCATGCAGAATGGGGGAACAATATTCTAAGAAAAAATATGATTTTTACTATAACTTAGAATTTTTTTTCCTATATTATCATACATTATAGTTCCCCAATCCATAATGTATCCATCTGATGTAGAATCAATTAACGGTACCCACTAGACTAAGCATATCCGGGTATTAGGGTATCCATATATTATAGACATCACGACGACTATATAACATAATGATCCAAAAGGACAAGCAATGGAATACATACCCTTGTCCTTGTGATTGTGTTTGTTGTGATCTCTCCTGCATTGCCTGATGGGATCTGATTGATCCTAATTTTCATTCATGAATTTATGCACAAATTATTTTTCATATTTCTTATAGTGCGAGGACAACTTATACCTTTGGTTTAAATATTGACAGGAAAATGACCCAATGACTATGTAATTTGGAGTAGAAACACTCTCTCTGAAATACTCAAGTGATCAATGACCCATTTAACCATGTACATATAAGGATAGATCCATGGTAGTTCTACAATACTATGTAATAAATAATTTGCAAAATTGTTCCATGTACACTCAGAGGTTGAGGTAGAATCATCAATTGTAACTTTTCTCTCTACTACCTTGGGGTTTTCATCCTCATGACCTTATATATAGCTTCCCATGAAGAAGCCATGACTTCTAGAGTACATGCCATATTGGAAAATAGCGGAACCATTTCAGTAGTATCAGGTGGAGGAGGAACCAACTATTATTGACCTGTGGATTTGTTCTTGCCTTTTAGCTACCTTAGAGAATTTAGTTGAGTGAATTTAATCGGGGATAACCTATGAAGAGAAAACACGAGGATAAGTGGAAAATTTGTTAATTACAGAATTTATTAGAGAAAATAACCCGATTCATGTCAATTCGTGCCTTTATGAAATAATCCAGTGAAATCAAGCTATGATAACCAAATCATTTAGAAATTTGAAATCATCAAATCGATGCATTGGGAAATCAAATCATGAAACATGGGTTCACATGGGCCTTTCTACATGTCAGCATATCGAAGGTTTTTATCGAATAATTCATATGGTTATAGCTTTGAAACATGTGATATCTTTTCGTTACGATAGGCTTTAAAACATGTAATTAATAAAAACATGAATGGGAAGTGTTATCAGAGGTTTTGTATCAAATATTTGTATTGGCATTTTAAAGGAGTGACATCCGATAAGAAGTTACGATATCGGAATTGCGAAATGGAGGTTCTGATATGGAAACTAGAGGTTTATCAAAGAATTGGTGATAGGGAATATCGAATATTGGAGGATTGGAATATTATAGTATCAGAGGAATAAAACTATTGAAGTATCGTAGGAATGAGTGATAGGAAGTATCGGAGATCGAAGGATTGGAATATCAGAGGTTGGACGAATGAGTCTCTTGGTGTACTGAAGGAATGAGTGACAGGAAGTATCATAGATCAAAGGTTTCTACGTGGTGTTCATATAAAGATTCATCATATGAAAAATCCAAAATGCCACGTGAAAATCATATGGGGACAAGCCTTTGAATATTTAGAAACAAGAGGCTTATAATTTTAGGCTTTAAAATTAATTGAAATTTTAATGATAGGTCTCGTATCATACATTTCATTATGAGACCCGCTAGAATCCTTTCACATATTTTCGATAAAGCATTTTGAGTAAAAGCCTAAAGGTATATTATTTATGAATATTACAATCTAAGCCTAAACTTTCACATATTTTCGATAAAGCATTTTGAGTAAAAGCCTAAAGGTATATTATTTATGAATATTACAATCTAAGCCTAAACTTGGATACGATGGTTCTGGTAAGGGAATTATCCCCTTTAGTCATACTTTTGGTGACTCAAAGCTTAAATTGTCTTATTTTATTTTAAAACAAAATTATTGTATCTAATGTTCAAAAGGGTACCCATTATTTATTAGTTCTACTATTAATTATAATGGGGGGTTTGTTGAGTACAACAACAATTGCAGACACACTGGGTGAAGCAGTTATCTCTCTAATATTAGATCAAATCTAAAATTCTAAAAAAAAATTAGAAGGATAAAAATATTTTTGAAATTTAGATTGATAAGGATAACTCTAAATAAAAGTACTCAATACTCTGTAAAATTATTGAAACTAGTTATAGATAAAATATTTATTATTTGTGTTAGTCATTAATTAGTTGTAATGTTAAAGTATAATAGTATTGAAACTTAGTGTATTAAAATAGACTAATTTGTCACTAGTAGATCCACTACTGTTGTTGGGCGCAACCCAAATTGGCCTAGATTTTTGCAAAGACTCCACAGTTTGCGGGCTAGAGTGCACAGTGGATTGTGTAGTGGAGTGCATCTTGAGGAGTTAAATATATTGCAAAGTGTTGTAAGGGATTTTGGGGATCAAAGACCATCCTTTTTATAAAATGGAGCGATTTGGCAAGGGATCAATGGTTTTGGGGCCATAGTTGCTTGTTTTAAGAAGTCCATGGTATGTTGACCATGTAATCCTATAATGTAATAATATATATAGGGTAAAATAATAATAAGATAAAAATGAATTAGATCGTTATGGGTCGATTAGAGTGATATGTAATTTGGTAGCAAAGGAGAGGCTCTGAAACTGAGTCCCTAGAGGCTTGGCGAAGAGTTTGTAGCTTAGTGCACACACAATTTACAGCTTAGTGCAAATGCCAAGAATTGGTTGTTGCCAAAGATTAATTATATTAAGAAACAGTTCTTGGGGATGATAATTTGGTGTTCTTGTGTGATTAATGTGTATATTTTCTTATTATCTTTTGTACAATAGTAATATTACCGTTGCAATTTACTTTAGAACAATGATGGTTTATGTTTTTATATGACATGTCTCAGTGATTAATCTAATTTAGAGAATTGATCTATAAGTGCTAAATATAATATAACATAATAATAGCACATCTCCTACTCCGTAAAGTTTGCAAAAACCTGGTCTTGCATCCTCCCATAGTCACTTCAGATGAGACTATGATTTTCCTCCAGGTCATTGCTGAAAAGGGCAGTGATTAAGGGTTTTGTTTGTGGTAGTATAAATCAAACCTAGGCCAACCCAAAACAACCCAAAAAATGGTTTTTTTTCAAGACCGAGATCTTTTAAGGGATGTGTGGATGTGGTACTTGTCGAAGAAGGAGACTCAAGACTAGAAAAACTTGAAATTGTGAGAATTTGGGGATCAAGAAAATAGAAACCCTCATATGATATCTGAATCTTGGTTACAAAACTATATTTTTACATATCAATACGAGATTTTCTTCAGTTCTTTTACTCTCGAGTTGTATGAGTGGATATCTAGGTTGAGTGAAAGGAAGAATTATTTTAAAGGTGGAGAAACTATGGTGTGGACTCCTGAACTGATACATCGACTCAAGAGCACTAAAAATATGATTTCAAGGGCTGTCAATTTCTAGATTGACAGTATCTTGAGAGGATTCATTAATGAGTTCTTTGTAGAATCGACCATGTTATACAATGAAGCAGAACAAAAGTTCTTGAAAAGAATGTCAGGTAATTATTGAAAATATATGAAACTTTGGATTAATATGCTTCTGTGTGAAAAGGGATTTTTACAGATGCAATCATATTTCTAGTTTACTTATGTTTGCAGAAGAGAGAATACATCTGAGCAAGATATTGGCACAACATGAAGTGGAAAGAGATATAGAGTAGATACCAAAAAGAGATCTCATGGAAAAGGCCCGAAGACCTTTGTAGAGTCTTATTATAGTCCTCTTTTGAGTCTATTGGAAATTGAAAGGGAAGAAAACCACCCTGATAGCCCCTAGGTAACTTCACGGTATTCTCCCTCCCATCCTGAGAGTTCGCAGAAGCCACAATCTTGTAATAGCTAGGGTGTTTAGTGCTTTCTCTCTCCCCCTACCCCTCTTACCCCCCATCCCCCTCCTCCTCCACCTCCCCCTCCAAAAATAAATATGGTTGAGGATATTAAGGTACACATTTTCAAAGAAACTTGATTGGAGGATCCGAAACAATTTTTTTTTTTATGTGAAGATGTATGGACAACAAAGTAGATTAAAAATGATAATATAAAGAAAGTGCATCTCGTTACGGCACTGTGAGATAGAGAATTGTCATGGTGTATGAAGTATTCAAATAACCAGAATAGAACGTTTGAAAATATTAAAACAACATTGATAAGAGAGTTTAAGAGGAAAATTTTTGAGTTGGAGTGCACCATTGAGTTGAAAGAGATTAAACAGGAAACTAATGAGTCTATTTGGGAGTTTGATCAGAGATTTACGTTTTTATTGGATTAGGTAAGCTTCAACATAGCTCCACACCAACATTAAGAATGGTTTATTTCTACACTTCTATTGCATATCAGATTGACATTGATGCAATGAAATATAGGAAATCAAGCCGAAGATCTAGAAATTACGATGAAACTGGAATCTTTTCCTATAGGAGATACTAATGCAGGAATGCAACAAATTCATAGTCATCTGGTGAACCTAACCCTACAGATACAAGACATCAAGAAAGTAATATAGGTAAGAGAAGAAGTATCAAGTCGAAGTGCAAATCGGAGGGACATTTTAAAGAGCAGTGCCATATCTTCAGGGATTGCATGGTTGGTGGGGCACCAAATCCATTGAATGGAGGATCTAGCCTGTGGTTTGAAATATGTAAGGTTGTAGGCCATCATCATTCATAGGATGGTTATCTGTTTCTTCGTTCTTTCTTATGGGGATTCTTATGGCCTCCGAGTGCCTTAGAACTGTAGAAGTGTTTTGAGGAATAGCCATAATGAAAGACACGGGCATTAGGGCCCTGAGCGGTGCTTCTAATCTTGGAAGCAAAAGACGAAAACTCTAGTACCTCTTGGGTTTCACCCGCTAAATATGATAGGTCCACTCTCTCCAGCACAAAATTGTGAGAAATTTTGTGGTTGGAATCGAAAAGTTGCTACCCTACAGCACGATTCTGAAAGAGGTAAATTGGTGGGGTATTCAAAATGGGATTTGATTTGCTTGCAATTCACTCATTCTTATGGGAATTCTGATCGCCTCCAAGTGCCTTAGAATTTTAGAACTCTTTTGATAAATAGAAACAACAAACTACATGAGCATTAGGGCCCTGGGCAGTTCTTAGGCTTGTGGAAGCTGAAGAAGCCGCTAACTTTGGTACCTCCTAATGACTTTTCTTGTTTGTAAATATTTTTACTGCTAAATATGACATTGCTGGGTGTTCTTCAAGGCTGAAATTAGTGTAGTGTAGGGTGAGATCCACTCCAAATAATCTGGGCTTATCCTTCTTGTGAATGTCTTCGGAAGCCATGGATCCTTTGAATGTTTTGAATTATGATCTCTAGACTTTCGGTGTCTGCACCAGTGTTATATAGCACCAAGTGAAAAACTACTGTCTTCTTTAAGTGCCTCTCAGTCAAGGAAGCTCGCCGAATATAGGGTCCAGAAATCCGAGCACTATCCACTCTTTCGCTAGAACGATGTACATACGCAACTTCACATATTTATAAAAATGTCCGCAAACAAACCAACTATTGGAGACTTTGCAACATGGTCTCCATCCGGATCTCTAAATATCAACATACTATAAATTAACCATTGATGATAGTTCTAATGTGTTCATATGGGAATAAGTCCATTTTTATTATATTCTATTTTAGAGTGAGTAAATTAAAATTTTTATGATTTCATTTTGTAAATTTGTACTATTTTACTCACTAAAAAATTATAAAGCCAAATTCAAGGATTAGATTTATAATTTAATTAAAAATTATAAAAATTATTATTACATAAAAAAAAAATTTTAAATGATATTTCTATTGTTTTGCATATTTGATAAATTAGTAAATTCAAATTTTTAATGATTTTATTTTGTAAATTTTAATTATTTTAATCCCTAAAAAATACGAAATAAAAATTCAAGTAAAAAAATTGATTAAATAACTAAAATATTTTTTTTATTTAAATTGAATTTTTTAGTTTAATTGTTTATACGTTATTACTAACAAATAGAAGGAATGTATAAGAAATTTTAAGCACTATCAATAATTCATTATATTATTAATAATAATATTTATCACAATTTCGAAAACTCCATATATTTAATATTATTTTGATCTATTTAATAATGAGGTATAATATACATTTTTTAAAGATATATATTTTTTAAATATATTAGTTTGTGTAAGATAAGTCAGTTAATTTACAATTTCAAAAATGATGAACCAAGTGTGTTTAAGTCATCATTAAATGATTGTATTAGGCCATACTAGCTAATACTTATATAGGAGAATTTGTGCCCATAGTTTTCAAACTAATGAGCTTTTCACCACAAAATCCCTTAATACAATACTGTGTTATACCTTGCAAGCTTTATATCATATATATATATATATATAAGGTTTCTCTAATATGTATTTTTTAATATATTTTTGTGCAATGTATTTTTCAAATAAACATTATTGCTTCAAGTGGTACTCTATAGTTTAATCGAGAGATATTGTCATCAAAAGATATATTTAATAATAAAAAAATAAAATTTAGATTAATAAATTAAAAAATATTAATAACACTAAAAATTTTATATGTCATTTCTTTAAAAATAAAATACTTTAATTTTCACGTTAATTTTACATCAATTTTATGTAGAGAGACAAAGCCATTAAAAATTAAAACAATATATCTAATTTTTATTATAATTACTTTTTACTTTAATCATGGGAGAGATGAGGGGAGAAATAAATAGACCCACTGCATGAAGAGCCTCCATGAGGTAGGGAAATTTTTGTTGAACTTCGTCCCTCGTGAACCACCTTCCATTGTGATGGTGTTGGCTTGCTTTGAAGTGGATGTAGCTTGCAGAGGGGTCTAGAGAGGCCCTCCTTCTGCAAATGTAAGAAAAATGTATTTCCCACCTCGAGCTTGTGTGGCACTCAATGTTGATCTTGGCACTGCATGTACTTGACATTATATTTCTCTAGTATGTCGTGGAACTTTTCACAGACGTGAGAGAGTACACGTGTAGATTTTTTCTATGTTTTCGCATGAGGTATGGCAACATCAGGTGATGGCGCACGTTGGGTTAGATCAATGGAGTGCTTGACCTCACAGTGTAAAGGAACCTATGTGGTTGAGGATAAAAAGTCCTTTTATTTCTCCACAACTTTGTCTGTTTGTTTTTGTTGTGCAGGGGAGCCCTGTTTGGAGGTTGTTGCCTTAATATTCTTCTATCCTTGTGGGTGAATTGTAATGAAAACAAATTTCCTAGTTTAGGAAATAATCTTACTACTTTGCTTTACAGTAATCAAAGAGACGGAGGGAGGTGGTACTACCTTCGGTATCCTGTACAAATTATTTCCCAAAATAATAATAAAATAACGAGGTCTAGACTCATACATAACGACATCTACATCTATCTGGCCTTCAAATACAGGAACAATGAAGTTGAATTTTACCTTGAAAGGAGTGGTTCCTCCAAAGTGGCTATTGGATGTAAATGCACCACCAGTGGGAAGTTGTTGAAGGATCTCAGAAAATTTATCCATCATGGTGTTCCTTTTTTTCTCGTGGGCCTCCTCAAGCAATATTTTGATAGGATCTCCTGCTCTCTCGTCTTTATTTTCTTCTGCCATGGGAGGCCTTTGGGGTTTTCAAGGCTGATATTGAAGTGGTTCAATGAGATTGAGCCCTAAATCCTTATACCTACACTTAGTTGGGGACATGCAAAGAAATATCAAGAAATATCAGACCGCTCTAATGCCACTAATCCGGATCTTGGTCTAAATGGACCTCTTGATGCAACTTTGTTGATAACTTTTGCTATAGGCGATGAAATAAAATTATGTCGAAGACCCATTTGAGGTATTCAATAGATATTTAAAGTGATATAATACACTTGAAATTTTATGACGTGTGGGGTTATAAAATTATTTCACAAACTCATGGGACATGTGGAGATGCAATGTTGCAGGAAGGTGTAAATTCAATTGCTCGTATCTCTCAAACCGGGAAACAAAATAAAATTATGTAAAATACACATTTGATATAATAAAAAATAATTCCAAGTGAGATATATTTCACTCTCTAATATTATCTGTGGATATCATTGCACTTGTATGAAGTTTACTAAATATTACTACAAAGCATTGAAACTGAAATATGTTTCTAACCCTCATGGAGCTGTAACGTGAATATGGGTTTATGAAGGAGAAAAATAAAAGACAAAAATAAAAACAAACGCATAGATGTAGCTGAAGTAAAACTCAATTTCATTAATATCAAATGACTGAAATATGCTTAAGAACATAATAAACATAAACTAACTAGGATGATTGTAGCTTATCTCTGAGAAGAGATGTGGCAGCTATATGCCTCTGAACTCTGTTTCAATGAGTGTGAAGGGCCTTTTTATTATTGAAAAATAAGATAAAATGCTAAAAATAAAAACCCTAACTTGAGGAGATGTAACACTAAGAGTTTATGGGCCTCGTTAGGGTTATTTGGGCAACCAACTTCCCGAGTTCGTAACTTGGTCATAGTATGTCTGTTTGACGAGTATGATACCTCGTTGGAAAGATATCTCCAAGGAATATGCCATTTATGGCCTTGAAACCGATTTGGAAGTTTAGGACCTTAAAACTACTAAAAATAGTAAATAATAAAACTGATGAAACTGACTAGATGGAATAGGCAGGTGGCCACCAATATCCACCTAGATCAAATTTCTCAAAAAAATACATTCATTGGGGTTCATTGATGGATATTTTTATGGGGTTTTAGGAAAAGGTAGTCATTGTGGATGGTACGACCTTTGTGATATTAGTGTTCCCAACTCTAT
Source organism: Pinus albicaulis (assembly GCA_034641835.2). Lineage (NCBI taxonomy): Eukaryota > Viridiplantae > Streptophyta > Pinopsida > Pinales > Pinaceae > Pinus > Pinus albicaulis. Next base: position 844,632,788 of record CM076572.1, read on the forward strand.
CGCAATGATTTCTGCGATTAGCTTTTCTTTTAGTTCAAATTTTTGATTAGGGGTTCTAGTTTATATCGTCATGATTTACATTATAATTACAGATATTTATTTTTTTACTCAGCTTCTCTATGTTGAAGAGAACTCATGTGGTGCAGACTTATATTGGATCAAGCTTTCCGCGGACTTCATTGTATCAATATTTCGAGGGTAAGTTGTGTTGTGCATATTTTATTGAACAGTGCGTGATTTTCTTCTTTCAGATTTGTGATATTATTCAATTGAAGTTAGCAAAACTCACTTAAATCATTTTTTAGTAATAATGAATCCAGTAAGTTACCTTCAATAGTCAGAAAGCTGGAAAGGTTTAATTGAGTCAGTAATTCCTTTAGCTAGATTAAAATTTGTAGTAACAATGACTTTGAACTGGGGCTCAAGACTTCTAAATGTCCTTTCAAGCAGTCTATAATGGTTCATAAATTAAAAAAATCTTAGTCTCAAATATCACATTGAGTTGCAAAGTATCAAACAGTCTTAGTCAAAGATCACATTGAGTTGCAAAGTATGTTTCGAAGTAGACCGATTAGTAATTCGACAACAATGGTAATTATCACTTCCTCTGCTATCATGGAATTATGAAACCAACTATTCAATCAAGAAACAGAAATAGATCTTGAACCTTGTAGGCATCCTATCCTCACATGAATAGCTAGCTTCATATGATTCCAAGGAGCAATATCAATCAAGCACCCTCTCTCTTGAACCACCATACTATATCACATCATTGTAGAATCATATCATCCAACGATGCCTTCTTTATGCTAATGACTTCATACTTCTAGACTTGAGCTATGTCATTCCGCAAAGGATCTTTAGCTTATTTCAAAATTAGGAGATCGTCAACCATATTGCTGCACATATAAAATGCACTACTCCTAAAAGATCACAGTAAGTAGAAGATTATTTATTGAAGATAGTTTAGTCACATGATGCAAATATCACACAACTCTATACTAGAGAGAACAAAATGGAACAAAAAACTTAAAACCGATCGATGAACTCACTTTAATGGGAAGTTCATGAACATTTTTATTTTATTATGTAATTCAATTTTACCCACATCTAAAAATCACAAGAAGATGGTATTCATAATAAAGTTTTGTAGGTGAAGAAACTCATTTTTGTACAAGATAAGGTTATGTAGCTATAATATCTCATGTTTTTTCATACATCCAATGGGAAAAATTCATTTAAATAATCGATAGAGTTGGTGTGAGAGTATAGTATTGAATGGTCATATGAAGGAACCTACGATCTTGTAACACCCCCAATTTCTGTGTTGAGTTTGAAAAATTAGACATGTGAACTTTAAATCCTACGGGGAGTAGACCCCAAAGGATAAGTATGGTGTGAATGTATTTGAATATTTAATTTGAGGAAATAAATAAATGGATTGTGCATTTTGACCAAGATGAGAATTAGAGATCACTTGCCAAATCCATGAGGATGGATAAGGCAACAAATCCCCACAGTCTTTCAAAAATCCTTGAAAGATATTTATTTAGATTTGAGGAGAAATCTAAATTTCCCCAATGAAGAGGAAAGTAGTTGGGAAGAGGTAAGAAAAGCTGGAAAAGCTGAGGAAAAGCATAAAACAGCTTTAAAGAATCCCAAATGGGAAGCCTAGGCTAAACAGGAAAGAAAGCATCCTGCTATTCTCGACGCAGAATTAGAAACATGCTTTGGGGAAACATGAGCTTAAATAAGCTGCTCCTAAGCAGATCAGAGGTTGATCTGGGAGGGAGGTGATCTCAGCTCGGGGGTGAGTTCTGGGAGACAAAGAGGACTCTAAGGTTGGGAGGTTGGTCAATTTCAATAGTGGTATGTTCCTGAAATTTTTGGTTCAGTTTGATGTATTATGGTATGAATTGGCTACATATAAAAATTGATGAAATGGTATGATTGATTTTAGTACTACATTTAACAGAATCTATCCTAAGGCATTCACCTTCTAGATTCTGTTTAGTTGTAGACCTTAAATCCATAGAGTAGAACCCACAGAATTTTTAAACCAAAGATAGTTTAAATATGAAGGTACATAGTCTCTACAGATAATTAAACATTAACTAAATCCCATTGGTATATACGAGGTGAAAATTCATGCTCATATGTAAGTTAGAAAAACTATGGTTACAGAACTGAGAATTTTATGGTACGATAAAAGAGAAGTAATGAAATTAAAAATATGCATTTGAGATTTGCTAATGCATGAAGAAATTCTACTCTTTGGAAATGTGATCTCACTTATAGCATTTATAGATTATATTATTTATCTTTTTATATACCTCAAATCTTTGAACAAATATCATAGAAATTTTCTTAACCTAACTTCAAAGTATACCATTCAATTAACTATTGAATATACATATATGAAGACCAATCAAATATAAGAGCCGAGCGTTAGAATAATATCTTCTCTTAACAATAATTACAGTAATTATAAATTCGTACTACGTGGGAGAGACTATAGAAATGACCCATGTAGCGATGCGATTTAATGTATGAGGCAAACAAATTTAACTATATATCGATGTAATGTAATGTATACTCAGATTCTATTATCACATGGTGTCTCTTTAACATTCTACGCATTTGGTTATTACGATTTAATAAACCCTAAGTTGCACAGACAGGAGTGTCTACGGCAGTTAGGATGGATTTAAAACATGATATGAAATAAACGGAGAAAAACAAAATCAAACTACGATATGAATTTTAACTAGATTGTTTTATACATGTACGTGATTCCTATTCTACCCATGATTATCTATCATATGATTTCAATCTGTCGCATGGATAGTCGTCTGTAGACACTGGCAGAGACCCAACCCAGCTATACAACTACGAATGGACGCGACGATAGCCGGGCCGAGTACCCAACTGGTACACAAGGTATCGAATGGGCATATGGCACAAGAGGAAAGTAAATTGTTCTGCCTGAAGGTAGCATATTACATTCACAACGACAATGCAGGTCTGGATATTTTGAGGCCGAGCAACCATAATATACAAAATAAAACAAAAAAAATGTACAGAGGGCGAAATCACGTTGAGGAAGGGAGTTACTGACGTTAAAGCTCGTTTTCTCCTTGGCGTGGTTCGTTAGCGATCGATGCCATCTGCAATAAACACAAATGAAAATCTTGGACTCGAATGGCTATGACGCCGCTGATTACAGTACGAGTTAGATAGGGCAAATGGAACCATACAACTAGTCAACCATAGGCCCGACAGTCGGTATTGAATATCAATAACACTAGAGTGCTGCACACATGAAAATAAATCAGAGGCATGAACCTCTATACTAGTATAACAGTAACTCGAGCTTGACATATGTAAATCGCTTTGCTTAAAATAAAAAGAAACAGAGCGCAATACGCCATTAAATAAAACAACACATATTGGCACGACAGCCATAGGAATGCTATCGACCCTGGACGCTATTAAATCTGAGAGTTTGCGTCAGAATATAGATGAAAATGGAATCAAAGGGGGCGGCCTGTAGCTGGAGGAAAGCCTATGGCTCCTGTCCAGGCGAGGGCGTAATAAGCTTAGCGGTCAAAAGATTTGCAAAAGAAAACCGGCCGCATTAGTCTCAAGCCGAATACAAAAAAAAAAAAACTATAAAAATTAAAAACATAGAACTTGACGAGATCGAACTAGGTTGCAGAATATAAACCTTATGCTCAAACTTCCCTCCGGAGCCGGAACCAATACTCTTAAATCACCATAGTGTTTCCGCATCAAATCTCTCGGAAGAGATTCGCGCCTCCCGGACGAAGGGTGAAAAAAAAATACAAACACAACAACTGGAATAAGACTCGACTGTGAGTTGAGCCAGATATATAAAGCGAAGGGAAGGAGAGTACGTTGAGATTTTTCCGCAGAGACAAATGGCAAGGGTAGGTGAAACCCTAATCCCACTGCCCCAAACAAATCAGAAATATCTCAAAGTTGATTCGGAAAAACCAGCTTAACCGACATCAGGGTACGCATGGATGAAATGGAGTGGCCGACGAGGTACTGAGAAGCAGACATTGACTCCCGCAGTACTGAGCCAGTCTGGATCAACAACTAGACGCGGTACACGCAAATTACTTGCGGGGCATGAGTCTGCAAGCGCCGGCGTCTGGTACCTCAAACTCCTGAGCAAGACGCCTTCCCTGTGTACAAAAACCATGAAAACATTAGAATGTAATCGCAAGTAAATCCAGATCAGTCAGACCCTAAGCTACACGGCTATCTCCATTCAGAACCAGTACGCATGGTGCGTACTATGCGTATAACAAAACAAAAAAATCGCATGCGCACCGTCACAAACCAAACCGATTATGATTCGACGCAATCGACCTGGCACTCTGAATTGTGTGATGCAGAGACGTTCATATGCGTGGCGGTCAACCGCATTACAAACTGTAATGGCATAAGAGTATAAATCATGAGGATATAACCTGTCACGAATAATTTATTATTAGGGTTGATTAATAAAACGACGCCAACAAAATTCACGATCAGGGTTTGGGTTATACCGAAACTGGTGGGGTTCGGCGCTTCATGATTAATAGTGAATCACTGTTCTAATGATCCACAGTCCGCCATGATAATCTGAAACGGGCGTAGAATCATACATCTACGGAACTGATAATAGGTATACGCTGTACCTGACATACACCAACGTATTTCAACGTATGGGTAAGATATCTGCATAGTGGGTACAGTATAGGCATGAGGCGTAATTTGATTTTATTGTCAATATATATATATGCCGATTCAATGAAATTATAAGAGTAGGCTGCCCTTTCGAATATGTGTGATATATATATATATATATATATCTGCAAGCGCAAATAAGTAATTTCAATAAAATGGCTATCTATATATATATGGTCATACTTTCCTATATGTGTCATTATATAGGTGTGTGCGCATTAAAATAAATTGTGACGATGGTGAATGTATGGGATATATATACATAGATGAGTTATATACCCATATATGCGCAAGCAAGTAAAGTTATCAATGGTTATATATATATATATATATATATATATATATATATATATATGTGATACATAAATATATATATGGAATAGGTGTTACCTACTATAGGTATGAATTATATGAGGTTATTAAAAAAAAAAAAATGAACATAGGGTCTAGATTTATATTAGATCCAGAACACCCCATGTCATGAAAACTTTATATACTGGGTTTTAATGTACACATGGGGAAATATTGAATGTTGTTAGGACATTATCGAGGGAGAAAAATATTAAATGAGATATTAGATAGGTGGAGGAAAAAAAAAAAGGAGATGGAAATAACAATCCAACTTCTGAACTTACAAATGAAACCCCGGATCTAGAAAAAAAAAAAAAAAAAATTTCTTGAACTAGGAGGTGTTACAAATGGTATCGGAGCCCAAGTGCAAAAACTTGGCTGTTGTGATTGTGCTCACTAAATTCTGAGTGTTATTGGACATTGTAGAGATTTTGTTTTTTTTGTTTTTGTTTACTGATAAAAGTTATGAGTGTGTATAGTGTGGTGCTAAAATGGCTGAAGAGGGAGGAATTTATGTGGATTTACGTGACGAATTTGCGACTCCAGATCCCAATGCCCCGGTAATGGCTATGTTGCACAGGATGCAACGAGAATTGGCTGAACTAAGAAGCCAAAATGACATGTTGTCATCAGCCAGTAAGGAGCAGGAAAAGCTCATCAGAGAGCTAACTTCCCGGAACAGCCAGGAAGGTGAGGGTTTTGGAAAAATAAAGATGGATGAGTCTGAGGATGAGGATGCAGCTAGACATCAACATAAGCAGAAAAGAGAATTGCAGGGAGAATTTAGAAAGATCAAGCCTCCCTTTTATGATGGGGAGAAGGAAGAAGATGCTGAAGCTTGGTTGCTGAACATGATTAAGTATTTCCAAGTTTATGAATATGAAAGCAATCTGAAGGCCAGATTAGCTGTGTATCAGCTACAAGGAAAAGCTACACTGTGGTGGGAAGAGACAAAGATGGTGGATGCCATTGATGAAAAGACAGTTACTTGGTAAGATTTCCAGGTTAAGTTCAAGAATCGCTACTTGAATGAGCGTTATTACGACGACAAAGCTAAAGAATTCCATGAACTTAGGCTGGGACAGCTCACTATTGATGAGTTTGTCACCAAGTTTACCAATTTACTGAGATATGTTCCTTACATTAGAGAAGAAAAAGCAAAGGTCCAAAGGTTTTTGAATTTCTTACCTACTGTGTACAAGGAGAAAATTGAGTTTGATAACCCAAAGACAATGGATGAAGCTGTCAGAAAAGCCAGATTATGCTACCAGAAGTTTAAAGGTAAGGTCGAACAAGGGAAAAGATGGCTGAACAAGGGTGAGTTCAAAGGAAAAAGACAAAAACCAGCATATTTAAGGAATTTTGGTAGAGATCATCAGAGGAAAAAGTTCAATAAACCAAAAGAAAGTCAAACTGCTCAGTCCCAAGTGGCTTCAAAACAAGTTGAGGGAAACATTAAGAAGGAAGGGACAGTCAGAATGACGGAACCGTTGAAATGTTGGGGCTGTGGAGAACCCCATATGATGAGGGATTGTCCCCATCGAAATATTCATATGATCAGCAGAGAGCGGGAGGCAACAACAGTAAATGACATAGCCAGAAATATACCAACTATCAGTGCAACATTGGAAAATCGGCAAGCAGAACATCAAGCAACCATGGTGGAAATGGAGGGTAAGATTTCTGACCTACATGTTACTGTTTTGTTTGATCCAGGTGCTTCTTTGAGTTACATTAGTCCTGGAATTGTAGAAAAATGTAAAATTAAACCTGAGAAGTTTCAGCAGTCATGGTTGGTACAGCTGGCCACTGGAACTAAGAGAAAAGTCACACATAAATTGCCCAAAACATCAATACAATTAAATGGCTTTCCAACAGAAGTAAATTTGAACATATTGCCATTAGGATCCTATGACTTGCTGATAGGAATGGATTGGCTGGAAAAGAAGAAAGCTCCGATGAACTGCTGGGATAAAACCCTGCATTGTGTGGATGAAGAAGGGAAACCTTTTACACTAAAAGGGAAACCAAAATCCATTTCAATAAGACAAATATCAGCCTTACAACTAAAAAGAACAGCTAGAAAAGGATACCAAGTTTATGCAGTACATGTGGAAGAAGTAGAACAGAGGACTGAAGAAAATCTGCTGAATGAGTTACCGGTGGTAAGGGAATTTAAAGAAGTTTTTCCAGAGGAGATTCCTCATCTTCCCCCCAAAAGAGAAATTGACTTTTCCATAGATCTGGTGCCGGGAGCCACACCTGTTTCCTGAGCCCCTTATCGAATGAGTCTGCCAGAACTTATGGAGCTAAAGATGCAGCTGCAAGAATTACTGGATAAGGGTTACATCAGACCAAGTGTGTCTCCATGGGGAGCACCTGTTTTATTTGTGAAAAAAAAGGATGGAACTTTTAGGATGTGCATTGACTATCGTCAACTGAACAAGTTGACCATTAAGAATAGATATCCACTTCCTAGAATTGATGATCTTTTTGATCAAGTGAGAGGGGCCTCAGTTTTTTCCAAGATTGACTTACGAACTGGGTATCACCAGCTCATAATCAAGGAAGAAGACATTAGCAAAACATCTTTTCGAACCTGATATGGACACTACGAATTTGTAGTCCTGCCTTTTGGATTGACAAATGCCCCTGCCACCTTTATGTGCCTGATGAATAGTGTGTTGAATAAATATTTGGATAAATTTGTTCTGGTGTTCATAGATGATATTTTGGTCTATTCCAAAAACAAAGAGGAACATCAGGAACATTTACGGATAGTGCTGCAAACTCTGAAAGAAAATCAGCTATATGCTAAATTCAGTAAATGTGATTTTTACAAGGATAAGATTCAATATTTGGGTCATATTATTTCTGAAAAAGGCCTTGCAGTTGAACCTGAAAAGATAAAAGCAATTAAAGAATGGCCAGTCCCAACTGATGTTTCAGCAATAAGGTCATTCATGGGGATTGCAGGCTATTATCGCAGATTTGTGGAGAGATTTTCTGCCATAGCCCATCCCATCACTTCATTGCAAAGAAAGGGCGTCAAGTTTGTGTGGACTGAAAAATGTCAAAACAGTTTCGAGCAGTTAAAACAAAAACTTGTTTCAGCCCCTATATTAAAAATTGCTGATCCTGATAAAGAGTTTGTTGTATGTACAGATGCTTGCAGAGAAGGGCTGGGAGGAGTCCTGTTGCAGGAAAATTCAGTTATTGCATATGAATCTAGGAAATTGAAAATGCATGAACAGAATTATAGTGCATATGATTTGGAATTTGCAGCTGTTATCCATGCTTTAAAAATGTGGAGGCACTATCTTCTGGGGAAGAAATTCACATTGATGACCGATCATATTAGTCTTAAATATTTCTTTTCCCAAACTTATCTGAATGCAAGGCAAGCCATATGGCTGTCCTTTCTAAGTGAATTTGATATGGACATAAAACATATCAAGGGGAAAGAAAATAAAGTTGCTGATGCCTTAAGTAGAAATGCTTGTCAAAATTTAAACAGTATTGGGAGTAGTGGCCAGATTGAGATAGAAGAGTTGGTAAGAAAAGCAGCAATCCAAGACTCAAAATATGAAGCCCTATTGGTGAAGCTACAGAAAAGGGATAAAACTAATTTCACTCAAAATAAAAAAGGGCTACTATATTACAAGAACAGGCTGTATATTCCTAATGTAGAGTCATTAAAAAAAGAAATTTTAGATGAATATCAAAAACAGCCTTATGCAGGACATCCAGGATACCAGAAGATGTTAACCGCCTTGAAAAAGAAGTTGTTCTGGCCAGGAATGAAGAGAGATGTGGCAGAGTATCTAAGTAGGTGTATGGAATGTCAACTGGTTAACGTGGAGCATCAACATCCAGTAGGTCTTTTAAACCCTTTGCCAATTGCAGAGTGGAAATGGGACATAGTCTCCAGGGATTTTATAACAGGACTACCTAAAAACAAATACCAGCATGATTCAGTAATGGTGGTAGTAGACACTTTAACCAAAGCTGCCCACTTTATACCAGTGAAATCTACTTACAGAACAGCTCAAGTAGCAAATGTTTTCTTGAAGGAGATAGTAAGGCCTCATGGAGTTCCCAAAGTAATTGTTTCAGATCGAGATGCTAAGTTTACAGCACCATTTTGGAAGGGATTGTTTGGAGGGATGGGTACTAAGCTTAATTTTAGTACTGCCTATCACCCTCAAACTGATGGGCAAACAGAAAGGACGAATCAAATTTTAGAGGATATGTTGAGAATGTATGTGATGGAAAGACCATCAAAGTGGGAGGAGTATCTGCATTTAGCTGAATTTGCCTATAATAACAATTACCAATCTTCTATTAAAATGAGTCCGTTTGAGGCACTATATGGAAGGAAGTGTCATACTCCTTTGAGCTGGAGCCAACCAGAAGATAAAGTAATGCTGGGACCTGATGCCTTACAAGAGATGGAGAGAATTGTTAAACAGATACAAAGAAATATCAAGACAGCACAAGATCGCCAGAAAAGCTATGCTGATAAGAAAAGAGTGCACCGAGAATTCAAAGTAGGGGATCATGTGTATTTGCGCATCAAACCCAAAAAGAGCACACTTCAGCCGGAAGTTGCAACCGCTTCCAGATATCAGGCCTTTTCGAATTTTAGAAGGTGGGACCAAAGCACATAAACTGCCCACGTACCCCATGTTAGAGGAAGGACAAGCTATTTCATTATTAAAAAATAAAGATATGTGTGCATGATGTTTGACATAGTTGATTGAATGTTATATTGTGGAACTGTATGGGAGGCCATGAGAACCGCTTCAAATATTGGAGCGGGAAGAAATTGAATTGAGAAATGGTATCACACAGAGAAAGTGGAAGCACTTTCATCAACATAGCTACCTGGGAAAGGGAAGCTGAAATGATGGAAAAATATCCATTTTTGTTTAAATGAACTCTAGTAGTTGAATAACAACACCGAGGACGGTGTTTATTTTCAGAGGGGGAATATGTAACACCCCCAATTTTTGTGTTGAGTTTGAAAAATTAGACATGTGAACTTTAAATCCTATGGGGAGTGGACCCCAAAAAATAAGTATGGTGTGAATGTATTTGAATATTTAATTTGAGGAAATAAATAAATGGATTGTGCATTTTGACCAAGATGAGAATTAGAGATCACTTGCCAAATCCATGAGGATGGATAAGGCAACAAATCCCCACAGTCTTTCAAAAATCCTTGAAAGAGATTTATTTAGATTTGAGGAGAAATCTAAATTTCCCCAATGAAGAGGAAAGTAGTTGGGAAGAGGTAAGAAAAGCTGGAAAAGCTGAGGAAAAGCATAAAACAGCTTTAAAGAATCCCAAATGGGAAGCCTAGGCTAAACAGGAAAGAAATCATCCTGCTATTCTGGACGCAGAATTAGAAACATGCTTTGGGGAAACATGAGCTTAAATAAGCTGCTCCTAAGCAGATCAGAGGTTGATCTAGGAGGGAGGTGATCTCAGCTCGGGGGTGAGTTCTGGGAGACAAAGAGGACTCTAAGGTTGGGAGGTTGGTCAATTGCAATAGTGGTATGTTCCTGAAATTTTTGGTTCAGTTTGATGTATTATGGTATGAAGTGGCTACATATAAAAATTGATGAAATGGTATGATTGATTTTAGTACTAAATTTAACAGAATCTATCCTAAGGCATTCACCTTCTAGATTCCGTTTAGTTGTAGACCTTAAATCCATAGAGTAGAACCCACAGAATTTTTAAACCAAAGATGGTTTAAATCTGAAGGTACATAGTCTCTACAGATAATTAAATATTAACTAAATCCCATTGGTATATACGAGGTGAAAATTCATGCTCATATGTAAGTTAGAAAAAATATGGTTACAAAACTGAGAATTTTATGGTACAATAAAAGAGAAGTAATGACATTAAAAATATGCATTTGAGATTTGTTAATGCATGAAGAAATTCTACTCTTTGGAAATGTGATCTCACTTATAGCATTTATAGATTATATTATTTATCTTTTTATATACCTCAAATCTTTGAACAAATATCATAGAAATTTTCTTAACCTAAATTCAAAGTATACCATTCAATTAACTATTGAATATACATATATGAAGACCAAACAAATATAAGAGCTGAGCGTTAGAATAATATCTTCTCTTAACAATAATTACAGTAATTATAAATTCGTAGTCGGTGGGAGAGACTATAGAAATGACCCATGTAGCGATGCGATTTAATGTATGAGGCAAACAAATTTAACTATATATCGATGTAATGTAATGTATAGTCAGATTCTATTATCACATGGTGTCTCTTTAACGTTCTACGCATTTGGTTATTACGATTTAATAAACCCTAAGTTTCACAGACAGGAGTGTCTACGGCAGTTAGGATGGATTTAAAACATGATATGAAATAAACGGAGAAAAACAAAATCAAACTATGATATGCATTTTAACCAGATTATTTTATACATGTACGTGATTCCTATTCTACCCATGATTATCTATCATATGATTTCGATCTGTCGCATGGATAGTCATCTGTAGACACTGGAAGACACCCAACCTAGCTATACAACTACGAATGGACGCGACGATAGCCGGGCCGAGTACCCAACTGGTACGCAGGATATCGAATGGGCATATGGCACAAGAGGAAAGTAAATTGTTCTGCCTGAAGGTAGCATATTACATTCACAACGACAGTGCAGGTCTGGATATTTTGAGGCCGAGCAACCATAATATACAAAATAAAACAACAAAAAATGTGCATAGGGCGAAATCACGTTGAGGAAGGGAGTTACCGACGTTAAAGCTCGTTTTCTCCTTGGCATGGTTCGTTAGCGATCAATGCCATCTGCAATAAACACAAACGAAAAGCTTGGACTCGAATGGCTATGACGTCGCTGATTTCAGTACGAGTTAGATAGGGCAAATGGAACCATACAACTAGTCAACCATAGGCCCGATAGTCGGTATTGAATATCAATAACACTAGAGTGCTGCACGCACGAAAATAAATCAGAGGCATGAACCTCTGTACTAGTATAACAGTAACTCGAGCTTGACATATGTAAATTGCTTTTCTTAAAAGAAAAAGAAACAGAGCGCAATACGCCATTAAATAAAACAACACATATTGGCACGACAACCATAGGAATGCTATCGACCCTCGACGCTATTAAATCTGAGAGTTTGCGTCAGAATATAGACGAAAATGGAATCAAAGGGGGTAGCCTGTAGCTGGAGGAAAGCCTATGGCTCCTGTCCAGGCGAGGGCGTAATAAGCTTAGCGGTCAAAAGATCTGCAAAAGAAAACCGGCCGCATTAGTCTCAAGCCGAATACAAAAAAAAAAAAAACTATAAAAATTAAAAACATAGAACTTGACGAGATCGAACTAGGTTGCAGAATATAAACCTTATGCTCAAAATTACCTCCAGAGCCGGAACCAATACTCTTAAATCGCCATAGTGTTTCCGCATCAAATCTCTCGGAAGAGATTCGCGCCTCTCGGACGAAGGGTGAAAAAGAAATACAAACACAAGAACTGGAATAAGACTCGACTGTGAGTTGAGCCAGCTATATAAAGCGAAGGGAAGGAGAGTACGTTGAGATTTTTCTGCAGAGACGAATGGGAAGGGTAGGTGAAACCCTAATCCCACTGCCCCAAACAAATCAGAAATATCTCAAAGTTGATTCGGAAAAACCAGCTTAGCCGACATCAGGGTACGCGTGGATGAAATGGAGTGGCCAACGAGGTACTGAGAAGCAGAAATTGACTCACGCAGTACTGAGCCAGTCTGGATCAACAACTAGACGCGGTACACGCAAATTACTTGTGGGGCATGAGTCTGCAAGCGTCGGCGTCTGGTACCTCAAACTCCTGAGCAAGACGCCTTCCCTGTGTACAAAAACCATGAAAACATTAGAATGTAATCGCAAGTAAAGCCAGATCAGTCAGACCCTAAGCTACACGGCTATCTCCATTCAGAACCAGTACGCATGGTGCGTACTATGCGTATAACAAAACAAACAAATCGCATGCGAGCCGTCACAAACCAAACCGATTATGATTCGACGCAATCGACCTGGCGCTCTGAATTGTGTGATGCAGAGACGTTCATATGCGTGGCGGTCAACCGCATTACAAACTGTAATGGCATAAGAGTATAAGTCATGAGGATATAACCTGTCACGAATAATTTATTATTAGGATTGATTAATAAAACGACGCCAACAAAATTCATGATCAGGGTTTGGGTTATACCGAAACTGGTGGAGTTCGGCGCTTCATGATTAATAGTGAATCACTGTTCTAATGATCCACAGTCCGCCATGATAATCTGAAACGGGCGTCGAATCATACATCTACGGAACTGATAATAGGTATACGCTGTACCTCACATACACCAACGTATTTAAACGTATGGGTAAGATATCTGCATAGTGGGTACAGTATAGGCATGAGGCGTAATTCGATTTTATTGTCAATATATATATATGCCGATTCAATGAAATTATAAGAGTAGGCTGCCCTTTCGAATATGTGTGATATATATATATATATATATCTGCAAGCGCAAATAATTAATTTCAATAAAATGGCTATCTATATATATATGGTCATACTTTCCTATATGTGTCATTATATAGGTGTGTGCGCATTAAAATAAATTGTGACGATGGTGAATGTATGGGATATATATATATATATAGATGAGTTATATACCCATATATGCGCAAGCAAGTAAAGTTATCAATGGTTATATATATATATATATATATATATATGTGATACATAAATATATATATGGAATAGGTGTTACCTACTATAGGTATGAATTATATGAGGTTATTAAAAAAAAAAAAATGAACATAGGGTCTAGATTTATATTAGATCCAGAACACCCCATGTCATGAAAACTTTATATACTGGGTTTTAATGTACACATGGGGAAATATTGAATGTTGTTAGGACATTATCGTGGGAGAAAAATATTAAATGAGATATTAGATAGGTGGAGGAAAAAAAAAAAGGAGATGGAAATAACAATCCAACTTCTGAACTTACAAATGAAACCCCGGATCTAGAAAAAAAAAAAAAAAAAATCTTGAACTAGGAGGTGTTACAGATCTAGACCTTGAAATACCCCACCGCTTCACCATGCCTTCCACTACGAAAATTTCACCATATCATCTAGTAAAAAAAAATTCGAAGTCAAGTTAGATGTTATTCCTTACACGCATGTTGTCAAGTGGGAAATTCAAAGCTAATTTTTCATGCATGATGATAGGATTTACCCCTTTTTTGAGCTCGTGGTCCATAATCATGGGATTACGTGAAGTGTAAGGTGGTAAATCCTTGTCTAGGTAGGTAGATAGGTGAAATCGATGACATAAACACCCAAAATAGAATAACATAAAAATTGATATTGGAGGTTTTCCTACCGAAAATTACTCATCTTTGCATGTTACTCTGCATGCCATGAACATCTTAGATGTCAAGTGGGATAGTTAAGTTTTGAACCCACAATGTCAAATTTTATCTGTGATTTGTAAATCATTTTGAATTGGTTGGGCGGTTTCTTTCGTGAGAAAAATAATGCTCTCTAACATATCTAAAATCTCATTTATGAAATATAAGGATGTATCACAGGTTAAATTTGAAGGGTCCCCTTACCCATGAGTAAATTGTTTCGAAATCATTTAATTTTTAAATTGTTTTCATATCACTTTTAAAATTTACTTGTACATGTTCCATCTCATTTGTCAAAATAATTTTCTCTCACATGAAAATAATTAAATTTTTGCGCCATCCAAATTTTATTTTCTCCAACATTATCCCAAAGCAAAGTCTTGCAAAAATCAATAAAATTTTGGTCTATTGCATATCTTCTTTTGACTCTTCACCCTTACTAGCTATGGAAATATATAATAGACTCTAGTGCATATATACCTACCAAAAAAAGTTCGAATAAATATTTTGAATATCACATAATAATTTAAGTTGGAGTGAAATCCTATGCATCGTTTCTATGGAAAAGTGTAGAAGTGTAGATTAGTGTAGATTTGTATTAATAAATTTTCAAAGAAAAATTTCTAAGCAGGACCATAGGAAAGTGATTTTAAATGATATTAAAAGACATTAATGCTAATTAATGCACATATAATTAAAAATTTTAGATAATCTAAAATTACTAGATACTTTTCTATTAGTGAAATAATTAGAGTGATTGATCCATCGTTTCCATTGAAAGACACCATAAATCATATGTCGAATCTTATTGCTTCATTGGATTCCACATGTGTTGACAACACTCATTGTTGTAGCTCTCTTCGTAACTATTTTCGTTAGGTTTATCCAATTTTATTCCTTTGACACACCTTAATTTTTTATGGGCTATGATTTCTTAGCATTCCATCTTGGAAGTGTCCTTTCATTAATCAAATCAAATTCTAGTTGGTGTCAAGCTCAGAAGTGAAATATTCTTCTTGACTCTCTCTCAATAAATACCAAAGTTTTAGTTCCACCATAGCACTTATGGTAGAAGGCTCTATTCCACTTTGGCACAAGCTTCTACTTCATTTGAAAGGTGTAAAAGTTAGACATACTTAGTTTGTTTTATAACTCATAACTTATGAATAAGCCACTCTAAAATGATTAGTTGTTCCTAAAAACTCAATCATAATTATATGTTCCAAAAGATCCATGCAATCATGTGATGTGAGACATAACACAGAGTAAAGAATGAGTGTGACTTACAAAGAGAATCCAATGTTGAAAATTGATATTATCTGTATGTAATCATCAATTCAAAGATTCCAATGAGTATAGAATTTAGAAGAAGGTAAGATTAGGAAAAAGGAAAAGGCATTTTTCTTCCTGTATTCAAGCTTTCAAGGAAACACAAGCATTCCTAATGCATGTTTTACATGTAAAGGAACATGGATAGTACAAATTTATTAATATTTTATGAACATTTAAATTATTCTTGGACAAAGGTTGATATTAAGATTCTAAGAAACTCTCTCTAAATACTAATGCTCTGATTTTCATTATAGGTGACTCCTCGGTGTTTGGGAGGTGAGATTCCCTGATCATCTTTAGATTCCATGATAATAGCTGCAAGGGTAGCTCCATTTACAATGTATGTTATCAAGGAACAAACCATTTTTTTATGAACTGATTCTTCGTCCTTGGAATTTTTGAATTTTTTGTATCTTTGTGGCTTTGAGTGCTCGAGTGAAGTTTTCTAAAAAATAGTTCAAAATTTTGGTCCCACCCTAAAATCAAGGAGTTCGAAAAATAATTCCCTTCCTCCTTGACATAATGATTCATGGAGGGAAGTTTTAAATCAAGGAGTTCGAAAAATAATTACCTTCCTCCTTGACATAATGATTCATGGAGGGAAATTTTAAATTGTGTTTGATAGAACTCTAGAAAGATACTAGGAAAATTGAACTATGAATCAAACATAATCAAGGCTTGCTACAAGAGGCAGCAACACTTAGGACCTAGAAAAAATAAGTATATATATAATTTGAAACTTGTAATTTTAGGATATGAACCTCATTATGACATAAGACGTACAGAATGTGAAGGAGGATTTTTTCTCCTTAATTGCCTCCACTTGTTTACTAAATCACCTACCAAATTCTATGGATTACCCAATCCAAGAACACATAATAATACGACCTATAAATAATTCAATGTTTTTCCCCTCTATTATGGAAGGAACGAGGCCATGGATAGTTGGAGGGGTGCCAATAACATCTACTTGGATTCCCAAATCCAGTTTACTAACCTCATATTGGGAGACTACTTTCAAGTTTCAATGGTCAATGCCACAAAACATCTTATGATGAGATTACATTTAAGAGATCATTCAGGAAATGTAAGCTTCGTTTTATTAGAAATTCAAATCAACCTTATCATGAAATTCTTATTAGTCTCAGATAATATGAACCTTATCATCAAATGATCTTTAGTCTCAAACAAAATGAACCTTATCATCAACTGCTTCTAAGTCTCAAATGTTCGGAAGGCAGGAAAACATGTACTGTTTACTTCCACTGTTGGCTCTAGTCTAATAACCTTTTTACGAGAAATTCCGCAAAAGATCTTGTGAACAGACTAGGATATTGGACAAGTAATATAGGTTTAAGTAGTCTCTATTAGACACTAGTATAATCTTTACCAGCAAGTTCTCCCTACCCTCAAATGCTAGGAAGGTAGCTAATTGATTGGAACACATGCAAATTGATACACTATTTTGTCACTTTTTTCATACATTTTTGGCTTTAGTCTAATAACCTAATATTGCAAGACTTAGGACACTAAATTTCATTAAATATCTTGTGGTTTGAACAAACCACATTCAGGAGATTAGTCAAGCATAGTAGGTGCTGGCATATTTATCATACATGAACATGAATGTTATCACTTATTTAAAACTTTATTTTTAAAGCTGTTAAAAACGAGTTTCTAGAGGGGGTTGACAATCATGAATTTTCTGAGAACTTAAAATCACAGGCATGAAAAATAAAAAAACTTCATCAAATTTTCATTTGAAACCCAAAGGAGATTTGAAATTCCATGTTTGGGTGGGCTAAAATGATGAATTTATAAAGCATTTTTATTTCTTTTATTTTTAAGTTAACAATATTTAATATGGTTGTATGTTCAACTACAAGATTTCAAACTTGAAACTTTAAGAGGCACATTATTACTCCCTAAACCTCAACATAGGTGTGCCTACAGTTTCACAACTTCATCACATTCCTCATCATGGCCCTCATGGCTCGCTCTAATATATTGATCATCCTCATCACAAGATTTATTTACACCTTTGAATTCACATCATTGTTCTTCTTCGTAATGCCACCAACCTCTGCCACTCATTTTTTATGTCAGCGTTTGTACCCAAGTATATTTTGCAACGTACAAATGAAAACCAACATCATTCTTCAAATTATGTAAATTCATAAAGGATGACTTTCTCAATACTACCCTAGTTGTTGTCTTTGTTTTATATGGGTGCAATGTTTGCATCTTTGCTAGGAAGAAACAGATAAAGGTTTGTGTGAAAGGTAAGGTTTTTCTTAACATTTTTAAATATTAGTTTTGTTTATAATATTTATTTTTGCTTTTAATTATTTTTTTCATATTTAATTTCAATGGGGCTTGATGGCACCTGAAAGAAGGAACCTTGGATTCTCAAATGTTGGGCTAGGGTTGTTGCGCACTAGCCAGAAGAAGATGATGATATTGAACAACTGTGGCATTTTTATTTAGAGTTCAAACCCTTAGTGGTCGATACAAATAAGAAAATCCACTTTGAGTTCCAGGATGAGAAAGCCTACCATCAAGTTTTTTGTAATCAGTATCCTCTTTGAATAAGTGTTTGAGAACCACCAAATATTCCTTTACTATTTTCAGAATCGGACTTTATTATTTCAGAATCGAACTTAGAAAATGCAAGGACCTCCCAACAATACCAAAAAAAAACCATCAAAACAGGGCTTCGTTAATGCAGAAAGAACACAAGTATGAACTCTTCCAGTTCCAACTTCCCTGCAATTACTATGATTAGCTTATTGAATTATATAATTATAGTTACAATGTTTGATCTAGAAAAGTGTTTTGGTCCAAAGAATTTTGTAATGGTGTTATTTAAAAAAATTTGAATAGTACAATCTAAAACATTGTAAAATCACTAGTTCAGACATATTTTTGAAAAAAGAAAATGCAACAGAATATTTCCATCTATTCTAAATACCAAAATATTCTTGCACACTGTCGCAATTTTTACTAAGAGTTATTGAAACTACAATAAAATAACTTTCAAGCTATTCGAGAGGAAGGTGGATTCTTCTAATATTGTTGTCTTAAAATTTCCAATTGAGAATATCCATTTTTCTTCCTCTTTTTGTTTTTGATATACAGTGTTTTGATTGGAAATTAAATTGTTGCTACCTTATAACTTAGAAGGAATTGGTTCAGTCGAATAGAATAGTAACTCTGCAAAATTTTCTAATAAGGATTGGTGACAACTACTCCATTATCCCATAGTGTACTATAATTTTTCTTTAAGCTGTATCGGCTCCACCTTTCTTTCTTTTCACTGTCCCCTTCTTCCTTACTTTTGATACTCCCAGCGTTTCCTTTCTGTAATTTTCAAAGGTTTATTTTGTTTTTTAGAAGTTTGTTGGAGTTGCCCCTTCCTATACCACTTAGTTGACATTTGTGGAATGCATGCCCTAAATTAATAGTGCAAGTATAAGACATGAGAAAAGAGGAAGACATTTGTGGCACTTTAATCGGTCATCTATTTTGCAATATTCAAGTTTATTTTTGTTCTCCTTTGGGAAATTTAGGTGCAGTTTTTCTCAGACTTGCACAAAAAAAGAAGTAGGTAGAAGTCCCTTGTGAAGATTCAGAAGGCTAGGATTGCTGCCTGTTATATTCGATTTTATTGCTTCTTCATTGGCCTAGTGTATGCCTACACAAACAACAGGTTTGTCTTGCATGTCTATTTTTGTAAATCCTCTTGCTTATATATGGAGGTTATGTGTTTATGTTTCATTTATTGTTGCACGGTTGGGTGGGGTTCCGGTGCCAATCTTGAAGTCAAAACATATTTTTTGTTTCCATATTTTGATATTTGCTATTCCAAACCGCTGTGGTTCTGAAATGGTCAAGAGAGAACCTTTTACATTAACCTAAGTGTTCACTATGCAGTACAAGAGCAGGAATTTCAAGGGCAGATCAATTCTATAGCTATTTCCCCCCTAGCACCGGCCTCCTCTTTGATTCAATAATGATTAACGATATTTTTTCTAAATCAATTTCTTCTCTATGTGTATGTAACATCCCTAAAATAAAAATGTAACTAATAATTACATGGCTGTCTTTTTAATTGTTATTATCAAGAAACGGTTGAACGAATTCTTGAATCGTTTGAAAATTGACATGTGTGGCGTCTTGATGGGGAATGGATGGTATGACCTGTTGTTTATATCAACCCAATAACCTTCTCATCAGCACGAAAAAATGGAATTGGAACCGTCCTTGAGCTCTGCTACGTGGTTGCATTCGAGGCAAGAAATACTGGTTTTTTTTTGTGTTGATGGCCTTGGTATCACTCTTGGCACTGTGTGGAAATGCAAGGAATTTATTTTATGGCTTGAATAGTTCCATTTTCCACAAGTCTCCTCTCTCTATAATGATTCTTATAGGTTCAATAGGCATTTTAATGAGCTTGGGGTCAGCTTGGGAGCATTCCGAGACGAGCTTAAATTGCAGAATGGAATAGATGGTGTTAATTCCTTTTATTTGATAATAGTCGACTGGAATGAGAGTCGACTGCCAAGATAAGTGATTTTGGATTACTTTCTTTATTATATAGTCTTTTTCTTTGTGAGTTAAAAGAAATAAGAAAAGATTATATATAGATGGTGTTAATTCCTTTTCTTTGATAAGAGTCGACTGGAATGAGAGTCGACTGCCAAAATAAGTGATTTTGGCTTACTTTCTTTATTATATAGACTTTCTCTTTGTGAGTTAAAAGATATAAGAAAAGATTATATATATCATATTGTTTTTCTGCTAAAAGATTATTATAAAATAGAAAGAATACTAATGATATTTATCATATTTCTTGATATGAGGTACATATACCAAGGAAATGATATTTCATTCGTTTATTGGGATACGACTGAAACAAATTCACTGTTGACTATTTTCGAAATAATATATTTATCTTGGGAGGAGAAGATAGGTCCATTGTGTTAATTCCTCTGCAAGGGTTTGCAAAGGTTACATGTTAACTTTGTTATTATTTTAAAAGGTCTGTATAGCTCGTATGCCCAAATAAGGGTTATTTATGGTACTTTATTTTTAAAAGAGAATTTCTTGATTAGATTAAAGAGGGTAACTCTTTAATAAAAATATTTACATAATATGGTATAAGCAAGAAAATATAATATGAATGCTCTTATTTTAAAATGGATTTTTTACTCATTTAGTTATGAAGTGATAACAAGTCCAAAGTATTTTCTTGAATAGATTAAAGAAGGTAACTCTTGAAAATATCTTCATGTGCGATGAAGAAGAAAAGATAATTTTTCTCAGATTAATATTCATTAAACATGTTGTAAATAGTAATGAATTAATAAATCCATGGATAGTTTCATAAATCCATGGGTAGTTTTCCATGGTGTTGATAGAGATTAATTATTTCATAAAACCACGGGTAGATTACCATGGTGTTTGAAAATATCAGTTATTTAATAAATCCATGGATAGATTACCACGGTGTTGGTAAAGTTAAGTTATTTAATAAATTCATGGTTAAAGGAACTAATCAGTTATATTCCTTTAGATGAACAAACTAAGTGATTACTTTTATATTATCAGGATTATGATGTTAATTCCTTTTGGAAGAAGATCATGCAATATGTGTATTAACTTTTATTGAAAAAGAATATACATATTTGTATGTAGAAAGATAACTTGTAGTATTAAACTACATTGAATATGATTGTTAGTACAATCTTTAAAAATAAGACATGCATTTGTATGCTTAATTGCATAGTTTTACAGAAAAGAAAACATATGTTTACATGCTCACTTGTGTTGAGGTTTACTTTGGGAAGACTCATGAAGGAAGCCACGTGCTTAATTGGAGACTCTTTTGGAATCTATATGCCTTTGCATGCATGGGAACAACATTTGATATGTTAGATTGCACTCCATGTACTAAAAGTAATAGCTCAAGGGTTAGCTATTTTGATTAAATTATGTAAATTGCATGCACGAGTATCATAACTAAGTATCGGTTTATTTTAAATGTATGATGGGGAGATGTAGCTATTGTCTTGGAGTGCTTATGCGACGGAAACATTAGTTAATGTGATGACTTATAACCAGCACATATGAGGTATGTGTTGTTAAAGGGAGAATGTCAAGGTAATTTACTTGCATGTCATGAATATACATGAGTAGATGGAGAAACTACTATAGTATAGATATGTGAAATGATTTATTATAATTTATGAATCTTGACATCAATGTATGTTGAAGGTAACATTGGCAGGGTATGATAGTGATATGTATAAAGGAAATATTATGCTTAACCTGGTGGCAGGTAAATGATTATGGTTAATGCAGATGAGAACGAACTACCGGATGATCCAGTGTACGATGGACCATTGTAGGTACATCCAGGCCATCAAGATATGAAGATATGAAGACCAGAGGGTAGATGGTATCATATTTATTGAATGGCTTAAAGCTAGATATTTGTATATTTCCTTGTAAGATTTATAAACGATGGATAATGGATGGTATCCCTTATAAGCCATTGAGTTTGGGTTGATCACCCTCATGAGCGTTTAATAATAAAATTAATCATTTGCTGGTTTTCACCCTACGGGATTTCCAGGGTATATTGGTGCTCAATGATGTGATTGATTATTGTGTCAAGTTGATGATGTTGATTCCTTTCTTGTTATAATGTTAATAATGACAAGTATGTGATGAATATAAGAATGATGAAATGAATGGAAGGTTACATCATACAGTATTATGTTAATGTAATATAATGGAGGTTGTTAATGGTTAAGGAGTCTTACTATTCTTATTCTAAAAATTTACACTAGGAACTGGTAAACATTCTATGTAATGATGGGTAAGGAATATTTAATGGTGAATGGCTATTTACCCATGAGTAACTCGTATATTTTTTTTTTACATTTCCATGTGAAGTTAATGGTGTATATTACAAGTGCTATCAAAGCTAAAGGTTGCAACACTGGTGCCTTTGGGATTTAGCGAAAAGAAATTGAGAGATCCGAGATGAAATGTGCATATGTGAAGGGAGGCATCACATCTCTAATCCAGGTTGAATAAAGAGTTTCAAGAAATAAGTATTATTATCTTTCTTTTCTTGAAACAATAGTTATTGCATTTATGGAAAATAAAATGCGTACAAAGTAAATAGAAATGAAGTTAGAGTTTCTTTAAAAAGGATATATCTTTTCCATGTACGTAAAGACAAACTTACAATGTCAGTTCTTGAAAATATTTTTATTATGTTAATGTTTTAGAAATATATTATTCCGAGATATACCATGGTAAAATACCAAAATACTATGCTAGTTTTGCTGAGAAGAACCCATGTGAGTTCTTGCAAAGATTAGTAGTATGTATCTTGAAAGGTGTGAGAAGTAGTAAAACATAAATAAGTAAATTTTCTTGCCTTTATATATATCTTATTTAAGAAAAGATAGGAAGTTGTTTTCTTTTAAAAGGGATTTCGTACTGGTGTGCTAAATGATAAGGAATCCAAGTTATTTTCTTGAAAATAAATATAGGCTAAAGAGAATAACCTCTTGAATATGTAAATACATTTCTAGATGGATTATGTCAACTTCTTGATTTAGGTATATTAAAGGTTAAGTTAACCTTGTTAGTGTTGCATAGTTTTTATGCATAAAAGAGGCTATCTATGATAAATTATTGGAAGCAAAGCATGAGAAACTTGCATGTAGAATCATAGAGGAACAAGGTTCTTTGCATGGATAGAAGATCTATTGAGTATGTGAGTACTTTATGCTATCATAACTATTATGTTAGTTTCATTTGGAGTAAGTTCATGCATAGGCATCCAATAGCTGTATTAGATTTCATCGCAAAGAACATAAGTTTATATGTGGAAAATGATAACATGTTTGCTATCATACTTTAGAAAAGATTCTTTAGCAAAGAGGATGAATTACATGTACAAAAACTAGAGTAATGTTTTTCTTTCCTTGAAATATATACATGGCTAATGTTTTATTCCATTAGTTTTATGGAAAAGAAAACCATTTTTTGCATGCCTATTATGTTATATGTCCTCGAAGAGGAATTATGAGTTTTCCTCCTTCATTATGTTAATTACTCTGTTGGGAAATTAATCTTTATGCATTGTATGAATAGGAACAACAGTCATTGTGTTTGCTTTATTATATTTGCATGCTCCAAAGGCAAAAGATGAAATGGTGGGTCTTTTGTAAAAGTTTAAGTAAAGAGAATGCACATTGTGTAATTTTCCATTAAAAGAATTTCTGAACAAGTATAGTGATTTTTCTTGTACGAACGTGTGCGTGTGTGAAAAATGTCATAATAATGTGGGAGTTATTTGACATGAATTGATAATTACTTACTGACACTAATGTAGAGATGTTAGAAGAAAGCATGTTGTGACATTGTATTCACATCTCATATATGCACATGAATAGGTGTTAAAGGATCATTCAAAGATTGATTATTTATTGATTAAGATTTTATCTAATCATGCTAAAAAAAAAAATCTTGTCGATGCTACTAAAAGAAAGCATTGTTGTAGAGGAGAAATGTGAATTTCCTGATGGGGATGAGTACTATAGTAGAGAGAGAAGTTCTTCAAATGAAACAAAGATAAGTATTTTATTTTATTTTATTTTAAGAAGTCTATGCATATGCATGTTGATTTCTTTAAAAATGAATTGTTATATACATGGCATTGCATGAGATTAGCTTCCATTTAAGAGAAATTCTTAAAAAAGTACATGTTATTATAATATACTTTTTCCGGATAAGAATATGCATATGAGATTAATATGTGTATTATGCTTTATTTATTTAGGAAAGAAAGTATAAAAAGCATGAAAGAAAAATAGTTACCTTTAATTTGAGTTTGAAAAGAAGTAATTGTTTTTACATGCAATAAAATTTCTAAGTTACCATGCACTACTTTAAAAAGATGAATGCGTATAGTGACGGTGTGTGAAACTAATGCATGAATGCAAAAGATGAGGAAAGTCCTTATATAAGATGATATAGTGTTAAAATTAAATCGAATAAAACCTCTTAATGGGTCAAGTTGTGAAACTTAACTAAATGACTAGTTGACTGACTAGTGTTTGCATGAGCTGTCATGAATGCATTAAAACTATTAATAGAATTGATTAGTTATGAATGAATAACTAATGAAATTTATATGTAGGAATCAATTTTGACAAAAGCTAATTGAAATTTGTGAACAAATTATTATGATAATTAATTCGTGCATCAGTCTGTTGGTAACAGAGCATCATGGGAATTGGAAATGTTTTCACTCATACCCTAATCATTATTGACACATACGCATTAATGAATATCTATATATAATTTTATGCATGACAACATTATATGAAAGATAAAATTTTATGCAGGAAATGAAAATAATTGCGTAAGATAATATGTGTTTGAGAAATGCATATTTACGATTAGCATTGTTTCTTATAGTAAGCATGGGTAGCTTAACGGAAACATAAAATCTGTGAAAATAAAACATCACAAACATTGCAACAATAAATGTTAAAGTATCATGTTTTCAAGGTGCATGATGTTGTTAATTCAAAAATTATAATGTACAACACATGTATGTTACTTCTAGGGGGAAAGTTAAGACATCTTCATTAAATTTAACTAGTATTAACTAGTTAAAGACAATTTGTTTAATTTTATTTTATCGGGAAAGAAAAAACTTAAATCGTCACTGTTGATAAAGAAAGTTATTTAATTTGTTGAAATTAATTAATGAAAAGAAAATCTTTTTAAGCTGATGGTAAAAATGTTTCCAAGAATAGGAGGTGGTTAGGGACAGTTAGAAAGACAATTACCTACTCCTCTGAGGATAAAGCTGCATCCTAGGGGAGGATTAGGCGTTCTGTGAAATTGGTAATGGAGGAATATTTTCTAGAGCTGGTTGGGACCAGTTGAAAATAGCTTACAACCACCCTTGTAAGGCCAAAAATATCTGAGTGTGACTGGATTGGCCATCCTGAGGTCACAGCAGAGGAATTCACTGTTAACCCGTGGCACTGTCCAGATTCTGGAGCTAGGGGGCAAGTGGAGGACATAATAGCCTCACTTGATGGTTGGGAGGACCACAACTTGAAAGAATAAATTTCCAGATAATTATAAATACTTTTAGTGTGCAAAGATTGATTGTCTGGATGTGAAAAATTACTCAATCCTATGGATTAGGAGGAGCATTTTGTTTACCATTGTGGTTCTGATACTGGAACAAGTTAAGTAAAAGTTTACGTGTTATATTAAAACGAATTTTTATATGATTGAGTAAATATCCTATGTAGATATTAAGAGAAAAAGAGCTTAGTGCTCGGAAAATGAATTACTAAATGTATAAGTTCATTTATATTATTACTAATTTGTCTAAATGTATTAGCAGATGCTAGGATATGCCTATGGTGCATGGATTGACCATTGGTACGATTAGAGAGCTAGGTGCTCTCTGAGTACTTTTTGAAGTACTGTGTGGATGTCTTTAGCAAGAGCTAAGACAATGTGCACGTGAAGTATTGATGAGAAGGGTTGGTTCTCTCTGAGTATTTGTGGAAAAAATTTGATTAAAGCATCTCTTTATATTGCAAGAATGTTTTATAGTTGCAAGTATTTTCATTTTATTCAAACTATGTGACTAATGTGATTGAATGGTTAGTCATACATTACAGGCTCTTTCCATGGAGTATTGATGGGTTGTTCAGAAATTCTCAGAGAGATTGCGTAAAAGGCATCATTATTCCAATGGTAATTGGTAAATAATGGTAAGTTCGTATAGAGATTTTTCTACACATTTGTGAATTGAATAAGGGAAAAGAAGTTAGAAATGGAAATGAAATTTTCTTTGCGCTATACATGCTTATGAGTATGGATAAAAACATTATTGTTTTAAATAATGATATTTAAGGAAACGAAAGTGTTTCCTTGTGAGGGGAAGGAGCCCCTTTGGGTTGATTATATTATTATATCATGAGTATAAGTTTAAGTTTCAACAAGAGAAGCACACCGAGGATGGTGTTCTATTAAGGGGGGGAGTATTTAACATCCCTAAAATAACCACGAAACTAAATTTAATTACGTGGCTGTCTTTTTAACTGTTATTATCAAGAAACGGTTGAACGAATTCTTGAATCCTTTGAAAATTGACATGTCTGGCATCTTAATGGGGGATGGATGCTATGACCTGTTGTTTTTATCGAGCCAATAACCTTCTCATCAGCACGAAAAAATGGAATTGGAACTGTACTTGAACTCTGCTACGTGGTTGCATTCGAGGCAAGAAATACTGGTTTTTTTGTGTCTTGATGGCCTTGGTATCGCTCTTGGCACTGCGTGGAAATGCAAGGAAGTTATTTGATGGATTCACTACTTCCAGTTTCCACTAGTCTCCTCTCTCTATAATGATTCTTGCAGGTTCAATAGGCATGTCAATGAGCTTCGGGTCAACTTGGGAGCATTCCGAGACGAGCTGGAATCGCAGAACGAAATAGATGGTGTTAATTCCTTTTCTTTGATAAGAGTCGACTGGAATGAGAGTCGACTGCCAAGATAAGTTATTTTGGCTTACTTTATTTATTATATAGTCTTTCTCTTTGTGAGTTAAAATATATAAGAAAATATTATATATAGATGGTGTTAATTCCTTTTTTTCGATAAGAGTTGACTGGAATGACAGTCGGCTACCAATATAAGTGATTTTGGGTTACTTTCTTTATTATATAGTCTTTCTCTTTGTGAGTTAAAAGATATAGGAAAATATTATATATAGAGGGTGTTAATTCCTTTTCTTTGATAAGAGTCGACTGGAATTAGAGTCGACTGCCAAGATAAGTGATTTTGGCTTACTTTCTTTATTATATAGACTTTCTCTTTGTGAGTTAAAAGATATAAGAAAAGATTATATATATCATATTGTTTTTCTACTAAAATATTATTAGAAAATAGAAATAATACTAATGATATTTCTCATATTTCTTGAGATGAGTTACATATACCAAGGAAATGATATTTAATTAGTTTTTTGGGATACGATTGAAACAAATTCACTGTTGAATATTTTCGAAAGAATATATTTATCTTGGGAGTAGAAGATAAGTCCATTGTGTTAATTCCTTTGCAAGGGTTTGCAAAGGTTACATGTTAACTTTTTTATTATTTTAAAAGGTCTATATAGCTCGTATGCCCAAATAAGGGTTAGTTATGATACTTTATTTTTAAAAGAGATTTTCTTGATTAGATTAAAGAGGGTAACTCTTTAATAAAAATATTTACATAATATTGTATAACCAAGAAAATAGAAGATGAATGATCTTATTTTAAAAGGGATTTTGTACTCATTTAGTTATGAAGTGGTAACAAGTCCAAAGTATTTTCTTGAATATATTAAAGAAGGTAACTCTTGAAAATATCTTCATGTGCGATGAAGAAGAAAAGAGAAGTTTTCTCAGATTAATATTCATTAACCATGTTGTAAATAGTAATGAATTAATAAATCCATGGATAGTTTCATAAATCCATGGGTAGTTTTCCATGGTGTTGATAGAGATTAATTATTTCAGAAAACCACGGGTAGATTACCATGGTGTTTGCAAATATTAGTTATTTAATAAATCCATGGATACATTACCATGGTGTTGGTAAAGTTAAGTTATTTAATAAATTCATGGTTAAAGGAACTAATCAGTTATATTCCTTTAGATGAACAAAATAAGTGATTACTTTTATATTATCATGATTATGATGTTAATTCCTTTTGGAAGAAGATCATGCATAAGCATGCAATATGTCTATTAACATTTATTGAAAAAGAATATACATATTTGAATGTAAAAAGATAGCTTGTAGTATTAAACTACATTGAATATGATTGTTAGTACAATCTTGAAAAAGAAGACATGCATTTGTATGCTTAATTGCATAGTTTTAGAGAAAAGAAAACATATGTTTACATGCTCACTTGTGTTGAGGTTTCCTTTGAGAAGACTCATGAAGGAAGCCGCGTGCTTCGTTGGAGACTCTTTTGGAATCTATATGCCTTTGCATGCATCAGAGCAACATTTGATATGTTATATTGCACTCCATGTACTAAAATTAATAGCTTAAGGGTTAGCTATTTTGATTAAATTATGTAAATAGCATGCACGAGTATCATAACTAAGTATCAGTTTATTTTAAATGTATGCTGGGGAGATGTAGCTATTGTCTTGCAGTGCTTATTCGACGAAAACATTAGTTAATATGATGACTTATAGCCATCACATATGAGGTATGTGTTGTTAAAGGGAGAATGTCAAGGTACTTTACTTGCATGTCATGAATATACATAAGTAGATGGAGAGACTACTATAGTATAGATATGTGAAATGATTTATTATACTTTATGAATCTTGACATCAATGTATGTTGAAGGTAACATTAGCAGGGTATGATGGTGATATGTATAAAGGAAATATTATGCTTAACGTGGTGGTAGGTAAATGATTATTGTTCATGCAGATGAGAATGAACTACCGGATGATCCAGTGTACGATGGACCATTGTAGGTACATCCATGCCATCAAGATATGAAGATATGAAGACTAGAGGGTAAATGGTATCATATTTATTGAATGGCTTAAAGCTAGATATTTGTATATTTCCTTGTAAGATTTATAAACGATGGATAAGGGATGTTATCCCTTATAAGCCATTGAGTGTGGGCTGATCACCCTCAGGAGCGCTTAATAATAAAATTAAATGTTTGTTGTTTTTCACCCTACGGGGTTTCCAGGGTATATTGGTGTTCAATGATGTGATTGATTATTGTGTCAAGTTGATGATGTTGATTCCTTTCTTGTTATGATGTTCATAATGGAAAGTATGTGATGACTATAAGAGATGAAATGAATGCAAGGTTACATCATACAATATTATGTTAATGTACTATAATGGAGATTGTTAATGGTTAAAAAGTCTTGCTATTATTATTCTAAAAATTTACACTAGGAACTGGTAAACATTCTATGTAATGATGAGTAATGAATATTTAATGGTGAACGGTGTATGTTACAGTGTAGTGAGTCTGGGGATTGATTGAGATTTGATATTTTTTTATATTTCCCAACAGGTGTTGGTTACAGAAATTGGGTAAGTCTATTTCGTCTATAGTGATGTAATTAGACAAAGAGCACTTACATCTGAATTCTTTTCTTTATGTTAGCACACAATATATATTGACTCCTATGGATTTAATTCTTTAAAAAAACATCCCTGTGCAGCACTCATGCCTTTTGATTGAAGATGCAGAATTGTTTAGTGCAACATCCCTTCTCTTAAGCAACCTCTCTTGGTTCTTTCCCTTGGTTCCTTCTTTAATAAGAAAATTCAAAATAACCAACACCATATTAACCATTTGGGATTGCTTAATATAAATTGAATATGAAAGTTGATTTCTATATTATCATAATCTTGTGATTTTTTATTTGTTTAAAAGAAATACAATACAGAAATAAAAATTTTAACATTATCTACATTGAATGTTCATTTGAAACTTTTAATATGAAAGCTCACAGAAATCTATGGGACGATACGGACATTAAGTGTAAATTATGTTTAATTTTGACAATGAAGTACTGTCAAATCCATGTCCCCTAATTTATGATTTTATCGCAAAGCGGACAATACTAGTCCCTATAGTTTCTAACTATATTTGTAAGATTTTGATATACAAATATTTAGATTTGTAAAACAATGAACAAATTTGCAAGAGAAAGAAGGAGCCAGTGTGCTTTATGTTTTACTAATATGCACATGCATCACATGCAAGAATTTAAGTTAACTAAATAAGCCAGAAGTAATTAAAGTAACTATTCCATGTGCACATCCCATAAAAGCACTAAATTAACTAACTAAACCAAGTGCACATCACATGCAATATCTCAATATCTAAACTTGAACTAAAACCAATCTATCTATCTCAATACATGTAGACCAACAATATCCCAAAGCAAACAATATAATATAAATAATATGCTTATGATAACAAAGAATACGTTCAAACGCATTGTACAGATTTCATGGCGAGTTTGGGTAATGGAATAGAGACAAACTAGTGGGAATGTTTCATAATGCATTAAAAAATATAGGATTTTGAACAACTCAAAGATGCAAAGAAAATTCAAGCTCCACCTGTTCTGTTTTATCAGAGGTATTATGCTGCTCAGGATCTTCATTTCTGGCCGTTTTAGTAGAAGGTCAAGAGCTTCACGCCAATTCGATGCTTTTCCTGCCCCTTTTCACAAAAGATAAAGAGCTGGACACAAATTCGATGCCATTTCTGGCCCTTTTTCCAGAAGACAAATAACTTGATGAAAGTTATCCGTGAAAATATCGCGCCCCGTGATTTCGAGGCCGATATTTTGATAGGTTCACTATCTCCAGCACAAAAATGTGAGAAAGTCTACGGTTGGAATCGAAAGGCTGCTGCCCTACAGCACCACTCTGAAAGCGGTCAGTTGGCGGGGTATTCAAAATGGGATTCGATATTCTTTCAGCTTGCTCACTCTTATGGGCATTCTGATGGCCTCCTAGTGCCTTAGAACTGTAGAATTGTTTAGGGCAATAGCGGCAATGAAAGACGCGGGCATTAGGGCCCTGAGCGGTGCTTGTGCTCTTAGAAGCAGAAGTCGCGAACTCTGGTAAGTCGTCGGTTTCACCCGCTAAAAATGATAGGTCCACTCTCTCCAGTACAAAATTGTGAGAAAGTCTGTCGTTGGAATCGAAAGTCTGCTGGCCTACAACATGATTCTGAAAGCAGTCAGTTGGCGGGCTATTCAAAATCGGATTCGATTTGCTTGCAGTTCACACATTCTTATGGGCATTATGATGGCCTCCCAGTGCCTTGGAACTGTAGAACTATTTTGAGCAATAGCAGCAAATAAAGATGCGGGCATTAGGGCCCTGGGCGGTGCTTGTGCTCCTGGAAGCAAAAGCTGCTAACTTCGGTACAGCCTGATGACTAAGCTTGTTTGCAAGCATTTTTCCCGCTAAATATGACGGGTGTTCATCAAGGCTGAAATTAGTGTAGTGTAGGGTGACATCCACTCCAAACAGTCTGGGCTTATCTTTCTTGTGACTGTCGTCGGAAGCCATGGATCCTCTGAATGTTTCGAATTATGATCTCTGGACTTTAGGTGCACCAGTGAAAAGCTTCCATTTGCTTTCAGTGCCTCTCAGTGAAGTAAGCTCGCGGAATATAGGGTTGACAAATCTTAGCAGTGGCCACTCTTTTACATGCTTGATGTACAGACACAACTTCGCATATTTATAAAAACCTAACCTAACAAACTAACTATTAGAGACTTTACAATATGGTCTGCTTCCTGATCTAGAAATATCACGAGACTATAAATTAACCATTAATTAAAATTCAACGATTAAAATTATAATTTAATTATAAATTACAAAAATCATTATTATATAATAAAATGGAATTTAAAATTTAAAATGAAAATTCTTTTCTTTTGTATATTTTATTATTAATGATTAGTTTATTTTATAATAAGTTATTAAATTCAAATTTTTAATAATTTTATTTTGTAAATTTTAATTATTTTAATCCTTAAAAATAAAAAATATGAAAGAAAAATTCAAGTATTAAATAACTAAAGTATTTTCTATTTAAATTGTTTTTTTTTTCAATTGTTTATAGGTTAAATATACAAAAGAAAATGTATAATAAATTTCAGAATGTTCAATAATTCATTATATCTTAATTTCAAAAGTATTTAATATTGTTTTGATATATTTAATAATAAGGAATAATATAGATTGACTAATTTATTATATTAATAGTATTATTTATCATAATTAAAAAAAAAAAAAAAAAAAAAAAAAATTATTTAATATTATTTTGATATATTTAATAATGAGGTATAATATTAATTGGTTAATGGATTTGTTAAACTTTGATGGGGCGAGCTGTTTTACGGTTTCAAAAAGTATAATCTAAGTGTGTTTAAGTCATGGTCATTCACCAATTGGCGTAGGCCACACCAACCAATACTTATAGTTAAATGTATGCCCATAGTTTTCAAACCAATGATCTTTTCACCCCAAAATTTCTTAATATAACATTGTGTTATATCTTTTGAGTTTTCTGTAATATATATATTTTTAATATATTTTTGTGTAATTTATTTTTAAAATAAATAGTATTGATTCAAGTGTTATTCAATAGTTTAATGAAGAGATATTGACCAGAAAGTTATTTTAAAAATAATAAAATAAAATTTACATTAATAAATTAAAAAATAGTAATAACTATAAATGTCATTTTTTTACAAATAAAATACTTTAATTTTAACTTTAATTTTATAAAAAATTTATGTAGAGAGATAATGACATTAAAAATTAAAAAATTATATCTAATTTGGATTATAATTACTTTATACTTGAATCATGGGGATATGTGTTTATATTAATTTTTATTATAAAAATAAAACAAAGTAATTGAAATTAAAAAAATTATACTTTCATATTTTATTGTTATTGTAAAGGAGATGTATAGATAAATAACATATTGAAAACTTTAATAACTGAAAATATTTTAATAAATTATAGATTAAATATTTAATATATAGGTTAGAGAGAGAGTTATTAACTCTCGCCAGATTTGTAATTTCTTTGATTCTTAACATGACATGTAACATTTTAAAAAATATTGATAACAAAACTAATTCATTTCCAATATCTAAATATAAAGATTATATATCAGGTTTATATATTTGTTTTATGTACACACAAATAAAGAATAAATATACTAATAAAAATAAAAGAATTTATCCCTCGGCGACTGAATGAAATGATGAAAAATAATTTCGGTGGATGTCTTCGCCACCGTTATGCATGCAACTCTATTCAAATTGAAGTTATTAACGAGCACTCGTTGATTTGTAAAGGAAATGATAAGGGGGAACAATAGAATTGGTTAAATGATTGCCGTATGAGGAATCAAACCCCTCTCAAAGATCAAAGAGATTTGGGTAATTGGAGCTTTAAACATAAGGTGTAGTTGCAGATGGTTTAATAATAGTGGTATATTCCGAAATTTAAGTGACAGCCTGACAAGACAAAAGTACCAAGTAGACATTTTCAATATAATAAATCTAAACAGTCATGTTGAGCATCTACAAATATTTATAGCAGGAGAGAGATTTCAATATAAAGCTTGAACTAATAGACGAGAGCATAGGTATTAGGGTAGTCATCATTTGTGGAATTATTAGAACATCCTCCACTCCTTGTATGCAAAATATGGACCTCAATTCCTTAGGGTAGTTCATGAGTTTCTAAGACACCTCTATCTTAGAGTTCTTTTCTTTCTTAGGGTTTAGTTTGGTGGATTTCCTATAATTCCCAATGATAGTAATGGTACCTAGCTTATTGTTTGGGTGATTCCATTTTATTATGGCATCTAATGATAGTTAGAGTTTGGTATTGAAAAATGGGGTAGGGTAGTAGTGGTTGTAGTCAACCCCTATGTGTTTTAGGGATTTTCCTATTCAAGCTCTTATTCTCCATTTTATCTTAGCTTAGCCTACTCTCCTAGAGTTCATGTGCTTTTATTCTGGTAGGTACCACATGTTGATTATTTATGGAAAACCCCCTCTCATCTAGTTACCATGAAACATCATTCCATGAGGAGTTGGAGATGACGAGGGTGGTTGAGGGCCCATGGGTCAGAGTGGTGCCAAACAACAAGCCTAGGATGTTTGAAAAGTATTCGAGTTAGTAATTATCAATGATATTTTCACTCAGATTCGGAACCTTGAAAACAAGGTAGCTAGAGATAGACATGCATTTTCAGACTCAAAGTTACTCGAGGAATTTGGAAAGATGATTTTAAACCCTAGTCATATTAGAGGTAAGAAAAAATACTACTTGAAATCTCTAATATTGCATTAGAAGATGAAAACTTTGATTGGAAGACTTCTGATGGAATATAATGTTTATCAATATGTTATATTTGTAATGTTGCAAATGTGAAAAGGGTGCAAAGAAATATGAGGTTCCAAATGGAAAATATCTGTAATTGTACAGCTTGAATTAAGCACTTTATCGATGCCCTGAACTTCAAGTGCAAAAAAATTGGCGTTGATTACTTCTTTTGACATATAGTTGATTAAAGTTTGTTTTTAGCTTCTTGTGCTTTCATGCTTCCATAAATACTCGAGTTATGTTGCAAATGCTACACTTTCTTAAACTTTGGATATGTTATTCTATAGGAAGATGATCAAAAATACCTTATTTCTCTTTAGGAAAGTTGAGACCATTTTCCGTAAATCTCAATCATATCGTGTGGCTAAACTATGTACTGAATTTTTGGTTTATGTGAGGTAAAACAATTTTGCTTACCAAAAAAAAAAAAAGGTGAATCATATGGATCCTAAAAAAATACTTCATTGATGTATAATCCTTTTCATGATGAGTGTAGATTTGTCACATTCTCTCTATCTATGTGTGTGTGTGTGGATGAGGTCATTGGGGGCTAATCTCGTATCTATCAAATGTCAAAAGGAAATAAATATTTTGAAGTGTAAACTATTTTTTTTCAAATTTTACAAAATTTTCACTTTAATTTGATCCTTCTTACACTAAATAAATATATGATGAAAATGAACTATATTGATTACACAATAAAATCATAACAATTTTTAATTACATCAATATAAAATAAATGTATAAACTATAGTTATTATTTAGTATATGAAATAAATATTATGTAAAAAGATATAACAAATAAAGGATGTGGTATTTTTAATAGGTTATTGGGATAAGGTTATACTATATTTAGTTATTTTTTAGTATGGATTATCTTAATATTTTAAAAATATGTAAAATAAAATTTATTCGTGGAAAGAGAAGCCAAAATGTTGGTATTGATTCATTGATGATACTTTCATTGTTTGGCCACATGGATTTTCTGCTCTTCGTGTCTTATGTAACCACTTTAACATTATCTCTTCACATATCCAATTCACCATGGAGTTAGAGGAACACTCATATCTTCCTTTTATGGATGCCTTTCCACATGGCATTCTAATGAATTAATTTCCTTTCAAGTGTATCGAAATAAAATTCTAATTAATTACTTTCCTTTTAATTGTATCTAAGGAAAACTCACACTCACCAATATCTCCATGTGAGCTCTCATCACCTCCCAAATCAAAAGTCTAGTATCTTAAAGACCCTCCTGAGTAGGGAACTTAGAATTTTTTATCCCCATTCCTTATCTGTGTGGAAGGATCACCTCACCAATGCCCTTAGAACCGAAATATATAGAGATTATATATATACTTATTCACACATTCCTAAATTTCCCATTCCCCCTCCCAAAGCCTCCTATCCCTTCGAGATATAAAAGGCACCAGAAATTATATTTAAAAATTATTAGCTATAAAGAAAATCAAAACCCTATTCAAACCTTATAAAACCCTTGAGGAGTTATTAAGATCTCCTAAATACATAATGTACCCTATTATTTTTCACGAAGGCTACTTATTCCCTATTCAGGTGGAAAATAGTATATTGTCCAAACTCACAGGTCTTATAAACCCAACCTAAGGAGCATATCGCAAACCCAAATCATAATCAAATTTTAAAATCTGCATCGGGAGAACACTCCTGCAACACCAAGCACATGATTAGCTTTGATCAAGTGAAGATCCTAGGCCCTACTTCATTCCAATCCTTCTATTGGATTCAAGAGGTCCTTGACATTAAAAATAACCCTAATAACTTCAATAGGGTTGATGGCTACGAATTTAAGCCTGAAACCCTTTTTTATTCCATGAAAACAAAATCTTTATTCATATTAGAATAACGGACCAGCCGCAAGCGGTTTTACATTGATCCTAGAGTTGTTTTGTTCTATATTGATCTATATTTATTTAGAGCTGATTTACAATGTAGATATTTATAAAAACTAATCAAGACACCAAAAAAATTTGTGTGTGTGTGGGAAAGGTTCTGTTCTTTGGAGCAACACATCGTCAAAACTATACCAGGATCACTTCCTCCCCATAAGAGGAAGAATATATGATTTTCAAGTGACCATGATGTAATATCATAGCTTGCTTTGATAAGGAGTCACCCTCTTCATTTAGTTCTCTGTATACATGCTTGAAGGTAAGAGAGGAGAATTTGGAGAAAAAATGTTTTATGGCTCTTAAGACTGCTTGTAAGTGGGGTGCCACAATATGTGATCACTGAGAATCCCAATCCACTTCTAATTTAGAGTTACCAAAGCACTGCAACTCAAAAATTCCACTGTTGTGAGCTACAAATAAAACATCCCAAATAGCCGCCAGTTCAACTCTATTATTGGAACCATGAGCAGGAGCAAATTTGATTGAAAATTTTCTTCCAGTGGGGAGGTGAAGGGTGGATCCTGCACCAGCAAGAGGAGGATACCCTTGACTCGCATGATCAAAGAAGGC
Organism: Pinus albicaulis; assembly: GCA_034641835.2. Taxonomy (NCBI): domain Eukaryota; kingdom Viridiplantae; phylum Streptophyta; class Pinopsida; order Pinales; family Pinaceae; genus Pinus; species Pinus albicaulis. The sequence continues at coordinate 844,670,249 of CM076572.1, forward strand.
CCAAGGAATGTCATGGTTGATGACATGAGGCTGATAGACCTTGATTTTTTAATTTTTGGAGCACTTTTGTGCTCCTTGGTCCATTATATAATTAGAGGTGAAATCAGATCTTCACGGACAAATTTTCCATTAAATATTTCTGAGTTTTGAGCCTACCATATCCCATAAGAGAAGAAAGAGGGGAGAGAAACATAGGAGCTTACCCCAGGGAGGTTCCACCATTGATTTGTATGGGCGAGAAAGTTATCAGCTGCATCCAAACGAACAGAAGTGGAAGCAGAGGCTGATTTGGTCTAGACCGACTCAACATAAGAGAAAAAAAAGAATAGGTGACGTCCAGTTTCAGATTTTTTTCCACAAATAGGTCAGTGACTTGGTCATGCACATCCATGTTTCTGTAGATTTTCCTATGTAAGGAGCTTGTTTTTTAGAAGCAGCCACAACACAATTTTTGTTTTTAAGTGCCCAGGCGGTTTCCAAATGAGTTTTCACCATTCTTCTTTTTCAAAATCAAAGTATTCCTCCATATAAATTTTATATCCTTGCTTTACAGTGTAAGATCCAGCAGTCGAATATTTTGTCCAGACTAGTGAGTCATCCAAATCTTGATCAAGATGAATAAAATTATTGACTAGAAGATGAACATAAGAGCACCATTCCAAAGAATCCTCCTCATTGAGCTAAAGAGATATTGTGGTTTTCCATCCAAAAGAACCCCATGCTTAAGGATAGGAGGCAGTTGCATCTGTAATAGTGATGATCTGATTTGAGTGTAAAATATTTCGAAGCCTCTGAGATAGCTTAAACATGTTTCCTGCCCCAACCCATGGGTCCAATCCAATCCTCACATGGTCACCTTTACCAATATTCCACGCGGTCCAATCACTTGTCAAAGGAAAGGATTGAACAAGGGCCTTCCAGCCAATAGAGCCATTCCTATGAGATTTGGATTGGAGACGAAACCAAGATGAGACTGTAAGGCCAAGAATATATTTTTCACATAGAATTCGACCCCACAGGGAGCTATGATTCTCTGCAAGACTCCATAGAGATTTTGTAGCTAAATATTGATAGAATATAGGTATATTTTTTATTCCCCATCCTCCTAGCTCCTTAGGAAAAGCTAAAGACGACCATTTTAATAAGGGAATTCCTTCATTCTTTTGATATGCAGTCCATAGAAAGGAGAAACATAGTTTCCTAATTTTTTGAAGGATGCCTTTTGGGATGGCTACGATGGTGGCCCAATAAATCAGAATGCTTTGGAGAATAGATTTGAGGAGAACCAAATGACCTCCTCTCCAGAGGCATCTATTGGTCCAAATTTTTATTCGTTTTTCATTTTTTTGGAAGAGCCATAGCCACTCCTTGAAACCATATGAATTAGGCTTGAGGGAGAAACCCAAATATTTAAAACCATAAGACAAATTAGTGAGAGGAAAGGGCAGAGAATATATAATGTCTGATAACAAAGGATTCGAAGAGATATTATGGATAAGACACAATTTTTCAAAATTTATCTGCATCCTCGTGGCTTTTTGGTATAGATCTAGGACCTTGGAAAGGGAAGAGGCATTTTCTTTTGTATCACTTCCAGAGAGGAGAATCTCGTCGAAAAAAAGGATGTGAGTCAAGAATTCACATATGCCTATGTGAATGCCTTTGAATAGACCAGAATCACAGGCTTGTTTTACAAGACGGATTAAAGCTTTAGCAATTAAGAGAAACAGAAAAGAAGATGTAGGACATCCTTGACGCAACCTTCTAGAGGGGTGAAAAAAATCTGAAGGAGACCGATTTATGAGAATAGCAAAGGATTTTGATTGAATACATCCCATGATCCAATTTAAAAACTCCATAACCATCCCAATCTAAGTTAATAAGAGTCTGAGAAAGGTCAAGTTAACCTTGTCGTAAGCTTTTTATAAATGCAGTTTGAGCGCCAAGGAATCTTTTTTATTGAGATGCACAGTGTGTAAAAATTCTTGGGCTAAAGACACAACATCATGAATTTGTCGCTTATGAATAAAACCAAATTGTTCCTCTAAGATAATATTTTTGAGGATGGGCTTCAAGCGCTGAGAAATGATTTTTGAAATGATTTTATATATCATATTTCAGTAAGAGGTAGGGAGAAAATCCCCAAAGGTTGAGGGATTTTGTTTCTTGGGAATGAGTGCAATAAAGGTAGCTTTTTAAAAAATTAAAACCTTTCCAGAGGATTGGGATTCCCTTACTACTTTCAATAAATTATTTTTCAAAACATCATAAAAACCCAAATAGAGCTCAATTTTCATACCATCCGGTCCAGGACATTTATCCTTTTTGAAAGAATCGAGAGTATGTTTAAGTTCTTCATCATCAACCTCTTTTAAAAAAGCTGAATTCATATCTTCTGAAATCATGTTGGGGAAAAGTTTGAGAACTTGTAAAATTTCTTGAATTGGACAGCTTTTATGAGCTGTGAAAGCATTTTTAAAATTTTGATGGCCAACACTTGTTTTTTCCTTGAAAGAGCTTACTTTGATATTACTGGAATTATAAATCTCTTGAATAGTGTTTTGATTTCGTGTGTGAAATCCAAATTGATGAAAAAGCTTCCTCTTGTCGTGACCAGCCTGAATCCAAATTGCACGAATTTTTAGATGCCATAGATGCCCCTCTTTTAAGAGAAATTCATGTCGCTTGTTTTCAAGAGATTTTAAGGTTTCAAGATCCGAATTTTAGAGACATCCATTGATGAGAGAATAGAGATTGGCTAGATGAGCTTCAATCTTTTTTAAAATTTCATTTTGACTGGATCGAAAATTTTGAAACCATTTCTTCGTTACCTTTTCTATGTTGGCCATGTTTGTGGCCCACTGTTTCATAAAAGGAATGGGTAAATTGGTTTTTATATGCATCCAAGAATTTCTGATCAAAGACCTGTAATCTTCCTCTAAAATCCACGTCGGGTTAAATTTAAACGGAGAGGGAGGTTTGGATTTGGGTTCATCAATCGAGAGAATGATGGGGAGATGATCATACAAACCACCCGTTTCAACCCAGGACTGAATTCTGAAATTTCCATCAAAAAAATCATCTAAAATAAGATATCTGTCCAACCTTTTTTCAACATCATCGTCACCTTTTCAATTATTTTTCCTAGTAGGGGAAATTTTGGGGATCTTAACATCCACTACCTTATGCGACTCTAATAGGGATAAAAGAAAAGGAGCCAGAGGATCAGATCTTACTGATTCACCCCAGACCTCTTGAGGAGAGACAGTGAAATTAAGGTCTCCTCCCAAAATCAGAGGACGAGAAAGGGAAGGCTCAGCGGATAGTAGGGAAGACTAGAAAGTATTTTTATCATAACATCGACCATAAATATTGAATAAGGGAAAATATAACCTGTATTTCTAGTGAACGTAGGAAGAAAAAATAAAATCCTGGTGGAAATTAGAGGAAAGGACTAATATAGAGGGGAAGCATGCTGTCACCAAGCCAGCATCCTATCCCACAGGGTCACTAAAAGAAAAATACTAGTCCTTTACTGAGCTAAAAATAAAATCCACAACACGAGAACCCGACAGTTTAGTTTCTTGTAAGAGAATGGCATGAGGGGATATGGTTTGAATTAACCGTTTGAGGGCTAATTTAGAAGGGTCACCCCCAATACCCCACAGGTTCATTGAAAGAAAGATAATCGTAGACCCTTTGTTGGGTCTTTCCTAGCTCCAAGGGCCTGTTGAATAGTTTTATGTCTACCGGCATTAATATCCATGGAGGCTTGATATTGTGCTTCAGACAGATGTGATTTACGTCCAAGAATAATTTTGGGTGTCGGGTCGGTAACCAAGCCACCCTTCACAGCAGTTTCAGAACGAAGAGAAGAGCGAGAATGAAGCTTGGAGACATAGGAAGGAGAGGGAAGGGAAGACGAGGGAGCATGGGCACTGAGAAGAGATATTCTCCAAGTGGGAGAAGAAGGAAGTGGAAGATGAGAGACTGTAAAAGAGGGAGCAGGCTCAGACATAGAGCATCGAGATGGGGAGGAGAGCTGGACATAATCATCATCACATAAGGGGAGAATCTCAGAAGAAGGAGGAGGGATTGAACAAGAAGGCATACCTTTGTCAGCACAAGTGGCGTCGTCAGGTTCCTTCTAGACTTGGTCCTTCAAATCCTCTGAGCCTTCAAATTTGGAGGTAGGAGATATGTTCCAAAATTTGAATCAATGTCAACCTTTTTCCATAATTTTTTATACCTAGGACGCGAGAGGTCTGGATGTGGACACTAAGCGGCAAGGTGCCCAACCTACCTCCATTAAAAACAATGGAAACACAGTTTCCAATAGTTGTTCTTCTGTGTCCAAGAGCTGCCATGCAATTCAAGAACTATTCCTTCGAATAATCGTTCATGAATATCTAATTCAACTCGAATTTTAGCACACATTCGGTCTAATTTTGAGTCTCTGTCTTCTTCAAGAGCAATGAAAGTGCCCAACTAATTTCTAATAGCCTCAAGTAGAGGACGTTTCCTGAAGAACTCGGGAAGGCCTGGAAAGATAACCCAAACTCTCTGCAAATGTTGGGGAGCATTATCAGCATTGAAATTAACGTCCCAGTGTTGAAGCACGAGGCCAACCGGACACCAACTCCATACTCGGTCCATTAATTTTAATTTTTCATCTGCAGAGATTAGTCTAAAAAGGAGCCACCCGCAAGAAATTTGGTGAAACAATGGGGAGTATCCCAGAAAAGGGCTCCAATGTTCCTTAATCCATGAATGAATAGCTTCAGATGACGCCATTCGACCACAAAAACGGCCCACAAGCGTGTTTTCCACGTAGTTTGGTATATCAGAAATGGTGATGTCCTTGCCTACAATGAGCTTGACAGTACCAAATTAGAGCGAAATCTTTTTCTGGTTTGTTTGATTTTGCGACCCAAAGCCAGAGGATATTCACTAGGTCAAGAGGATATTCACTGGGTGGAGGACGATCATCAGTCTGAGTGCCTTGGGATGTACAATGTGCCAAGGAATTTGCTTTGTGCATGAAGTCAAATTTTCTTGGGAGAACGCACCCAACCTTTGGGCTATAAATGATATCTAGTTCTTCATTGTTCATGGTGACGTCAATCGAAGCAGCTGCCCGAGCGAGGTGGAAAAGGGAAACGAAGGATGTGAGAGGGACGTAAATAGAAAGGGGGGTGATGAAAGGAAGGGAGAGGATACGTGTAACCCCCAAAACCTAAGGCCAAGACTACCTACCCCCACAGAAGAGAGGAGGGACGGTCACATTCGAAGCTGAAGGCTGAAAAAAAAATTCTGAAAAAAGAGAGCCCTATCAATCATGAAACCCCTTATTTGTACTCATTAATGGTATTTTCATCTATTTTTTCAATGTCTAATTTTATTTCCCCTAATAATAACTTTTAAAATATTTATTTAATCTAATCACATTTAATTAACTTTATTTTCTTTTATATCGTTTTTATTTAATTATTATTTTGATCCTTCATTATTAAAAATAATGAATCTTTAATATGTATTAAAAATCTTAAACACTAATATTCATAATCTCTAATATTTATTTAAAATCCTAAACACTACTATTCATATTTAAAAATATTAATTATTATTCCTAACAATTCTAATATTTATTTATGGAACATTTATTTATTTAACCTTTTATATCATCTTTATTAATTAATTTCCTATTTAATTCCTTATTAAAATATTTTAAACTTTTAGTAATCGAATTACCACGTTAGATTTATCCCCTCCTTTAATTCGATTATTTGTTACAAATTAATCCCCTCTTAATTTAATTTGATTTTTTGGTATAGTAAATTACAAATTATAAATTAAATTTTGTAAATTTAATTTATCATTTTTTGAATTCACGGTTATAAATTTGAAAAATATAAGTGTGGTCTTTAAAAATTATTATTCCTTGTGAGATTTATTTATTATTATTATTTAATAATAATTGAATTTTATTATTTATTATTATTATTTAATAAGAATACTTTTGTTGTTGAATTTATTTATTTATTATTTTTATTTAATTATAATACCTTTCGTGGTCCAATATAAATTTTCACTAATTTATTACATTAATTTTTTTATATATTTTATTTTTAGTACTTTAATTTTAAATATTATTATTAGTTGATTTGTGGTTGAATTTATTTATTTATTATTATTATTTAGTAATAATACCTTTGGTGGTCAAATATAAAACTCCACTAATTCATTACATTAAATTTTTTATATGGTTTATGTGTATATATTTTAATATTTCAATGTTTAATTTACTAATCATATTCTATTATATTTCAATTAAATATATTTGGTGATTCAATTAAATATTTTATTATTATTTTTTTATTTATTTGTTTTTAATCGGTACCTTTTGTTGAAAGTAGTTTTAGTCTCAAAAAGTCCCACTTGAAAAATTTGAACATTAATATTATTGACATTTTTTTTTGACATATACTCTATCTAGATAATCCTCAAATAATCCTTTTACAATTAATTAATATTTTCTTTTGTTTCTCATCATGGCTAGAAGTCCACCCAAAATATTATAAAAAATTATTTCTATAAAATTGACAACCAATATATTGACAACTTGTGGAAACATATACATTTTGAATTTAATGTCTATGGAAAGGAATGCTTGAATTTAATGTCTATGGAAGGGAATGCTTGAATGAGACTAAAACATTTGAGAAGTTAGGGACAAAAATATGGAAAATATTGGCTGATATTACATTCTTAAAGTGGTGTTGTGACTCTTGGGTATTTCTTTCCTTTACTTTTGTCCATCAACTTCAATCTAGAACTAACATTGATAGAACCTTTTGCAGGAAAAGTTTCAATATATTTCCGGAAAAAAATTACTTTATCACGTTTGATCTCTCTCAAATTTTAGGTAAAGTATTTAATCTTCTTTTAAAACTCCGTGTTATTTTTCTTTCGAATATCTAGAATCAAATTGAGCGTATGTCTTTTTCCTCTCCATCATCTCATTTTGAATCATCCACTCCTAAGTAAGCTAACAAATTTGATTGTTTTCAAGATCATGGACACTCTCGCTTCCATCGTTTTCATTATATTCTCATCCATTCAACCTCATCCTCAATCGATAATACTAACAATTTTGAAGAGTCTACCATTTTTGCTTTTGATCTTTAAGAATATTTCAATTCTGTGTATGATATTAGGGTAGCTATGAGTCATCTCTAATGTGCTCCTTTTTCATTTTTGAAAATCCATGGATCTCCATTCCCGCTTCTGGATAATTATGGTTCTTCATCTGTCTCTTTTGAATCTAAACATGACTCTTTTCAAGCGACATATGACATAATAGAAACATCATCATCTCGCGCATATTGATTCATTGGCATTTCCCCCAACTCTCCTTAGGTTCACCCACTTTCCTCCTCCTAAATTAATACTATTGATATTAAGGCTTGTGTACCCATAAATCCCTTAACCATATCCTTCCTTTAATACCTAATATATCCCCTACTCTACTTAGTACTCCTCCATTATGTGAGTTAAATCCAACATGGTCTCTCGTTTTCTCCATTTGATATAACTTTTTCTCTTAAATATTATTATTAAAACTCTTCATGTTTCACTCTTAATACTTATTCATTAACCTCTCACCTATGAACCAACTGATTTTTGGTTCCTTTTGTCCATATCTCACCATATCATAGATTAATTTATTCTACCATTACCATGTGCAATCATTCATTTTCAAATTTGCTTGCCTTGGTCACATTCCCTTCAGAGGGTAATATTGATCCAACCTTATTATTATCATTTAACATTTTCCTTTTCTCCACCTCAATTCCCTCTATTTTTTCTAGTTTCCCTCACGAAATGACTCTTACTTCACTTGAGTGTTCCCTCCCCTCTTCTGCTTCCTCTTCATATGCTAACACTAATACTATCCTACCCTTTATTTCCACTTATTATTTGTCATAGGATTATTGTCCTTTACCTTGACCCTCCTCCAACCTTCCCTCTCCCATTTCAGCCCTTCTCTTGAGCCTCTCCCAAATCCTTTATTTAAATCTAACACCTATCCCTCTTTAAGACCATTTTTTGTCTGTGTTCCAAATCCTAATTTGAGACCTAACACCTCTTATTATTTAAATCCATCTCTTGATCCTCTGCCAAGTCCTCACATGAAACCCAACACCTTCTCTCCATCCTAAAACCATGGTTCCATAGTGTTAAACCTATCCTCTTTTCACTTTGACCTTGCTATCTAAACCTGCCTAAATTTTTTTTAATTATTACCTTTCCCCTAAAAAAATCCCCATGGAAGACATTATGTGCACCATCAAATCCATTACAAATTGTTTACTTTCTCATGAAGTGGAAAAGATAAGAAAAGAATGTGTAGGAATTTCCAATGGCATAAAACCATTATGGCCAATCATGAACTTAAGATTAGTCCTAACATCTTAATTCTTAAAGTGGATAAAGGAAACTCCTATATTTTAATGAATGCATCTAACTATAAATCCAAACTTCTTGAGCTCCTCTCCTCTTCTTCTTATATTTTTATGTTTAAAAAACATTAATGGTTTCACCTACCTCTTCATTAAAGCTATAAAATACTCACTATAGATCCTCATACATAAATGGCTCATCCCTCATCACTAGATTAGCCTTAAAATATATGGTCAGCCTAAGATTCGTGAAAAGGACACCATATTAATACATGTACTAAGTGACATTAGAACCCCTGCTCGTGCTCTTTATCGGTTCATTGTTGATAAGCTACAACTCTTTGTTGGTTCCTTTAATTCGTTTATTAAGGATTCTTACCACATCCTTCATAAATCGAATTCAATTGATCGTGACCATAATGACATCATGATTATGTTTGATGTCTTCTCCCTCTATACAAACATTCACGTTCTTGAAAACTTAGATTTGATCTTGAAGTTTGTGGACACTGAAACCATCAATCTCATTAAAATATGTCTAAAATCTACTTTATTTCCCTTTAAAGGCACTTTTTATGAGTGTATCGAAGGGATGAAAAATGAATCTTCTCTTTATCTTTATGTTTCTCCGAATTCTGGTATTTATTGTTTTACGATACTTTCATTGTTTTTCCACATGTGTTTCTTTCTCTTCATTCCTTCCTTAACCACGTGATGAACCTCTCTTCACATATACAATTTATCATGGATTTAGAGGAACACTCAAGAATTTTCCTTCTAGATTTCCTTGTCCCTTGGAATTCTAGTGGATTCTCTCCATTTCAAGTGCACTTAATGAAAATTCACACCAACCAATACCTTTATGCAAACTCTAATCATTAGCTAGCTTAAAACACTAATGTCTTAAAGATCCTCTTTTGTTGAATGCTTAGAATTTCTCATCCCCAATTCTTATCCATGGAGGAAGTTCACCTCATCAACTCCCTTATAAATAATGGTTAGCACTCTTCCAAAATGTGTAAAGCTTATGGATATTCTCATTCACACCATCCAAAACAACACTTTCCCCTTCAATATCCCTCCTATCCCTTCTATATATAAAAGGTCCTATGAATCATATCTCAAAATTCTTATCTAAGAAGGACATCAAAACCCTATTTAAAGCTTATAAAACCCTCAAACATATATTCAAATATTGTAATGATAAAATGGATCCTATACCCAGTTGGATATTCTACCTTATTCATTGCTCATGAGGAAAAGATTATACTATCAAAGCTGGTAGGTCCTGTAAAGCCTAATTGAAGGAGAACATATAAAACATAAGGCATAATTGGATTATGAAATTTGCATTCGTAGAACACTCCAACATCAAGAACCTCATTAGATTTGATCAAGCTAATATCCTTGCCCCTACTTTGTTGCAATCCACTCACTAGATTCTATAGGCCCTTCACATTGAAAATCACCCTAATAACTTCAATAGTGAATATGGCCACAAATTTAATAAATATTACAAGCCACTTATTTATAAGCTGAGCCATTAACAATCTTTTCATTGAATTTTCTATCCTAGTACATAGGCTTAGTCATTAACTCTCTTATCATTGGGCTTTCCAAATTTGGTTCAATGTATTATTTTATTCACCCCTTTATCAATATATTTTGAAATATTTATTTAATATGATCATGTTTAATTAACTTTTTTTTAGTTATTAATTTTATCTTTAATTACTAAAAATCACAATATTTCACCTTTATGAAAAATCATAAACACTAATATTCATTCATAATAATCCTAATTCATACGAGATTCATTTATTAACTTTTTAAATCATCTTTATAAATTAATTTCATAAGGAAGAAAAATTATAAATTTATACATTAAAAATAATAAAATTGCATCTTGTAGACAAACGAACTATGTGTATGAAATAAAAATCAAAGTATATGTATGGCTAAATAATTCAACCATATAAGCCTTATGACTCATGAAAATCGTAAAAATGAAAAAATTGGCACATAAATATGTTGAAGTTACTTGTGATAGAAACCACTAAACTTCTCCTTTTTCCATTTCTTCTTCTCAACCTTTTTTCCCTGGGTTTGGGATTAACAATTACCATCTCCATTTCTTTATCGAAGGAGAACTGCTTTATCAGAATATACAATCCTAAAGGCATGATTTATATTTGTGACACACAAACCTTGTGTGTTGTATATTTCCTTTTTAGGATTCTATTAAATTTGAATCACTACTTCTTTGGTACCTTTCTCGAATGGATTTCCATTTCCACACAAATCCTCAACTCTAGTGTCCACTTGTTTACTTTGTTTATTTTGTACATCCATGATTGGACAATTACCCATGGTTTCTTCTTATTGTTTTGAAAAATGTGGAGTTTGTACCCATCATCCCTTGCGATTTTGAGTTTCTCTTTATTTGATACATCGATACATAAAAAAATATTTATACCATGTGAGGAAAATTACATCTGCGTAACTATATCACTCAACTCTTAACTAATATGAATTATGTTATATTAACAGCTGTCTTTGGATTATGTACTTATCTGACTTGACACAGCTATTTGACCAAGTTGACTAGCCCCTCCAACATCTCCCCCACCATGAAAGTCTTCTTCATCTTGAAAGAGTGGAGAATTGGAGTGAAAAAAAATACAAAAATTAACTTATACATCCATTGTTAGCTCTGTAAAATCTGAAAAATTTACAAATATTGTACCAAATATATTGAAATGTACTTGACTCAGCTATTTGACCAAGTTGACTAGCCCCTCCCACATCTCCCCCACCATGACAGTCTTCTTCATCTTGAAGGAGTGGAGAAATGGTGTGAAAAAAAATACAAAAATGGACTTATACATCGATTGTTGGCTCTGTACGATCTGAAAAATTTACAAATATTGTACAAAATATATTGAAATGTAAATCAGGGCGTAATTTTTATTTTTCTTTGATAGGTGTGTCTAAAGGCTCAGTCCAATTTTCATGAACTAATTATACGGACTCGTGAACTATTTTATCCACTTCAACTCTGTGTGATTTTTGTTTTGAAGTCGAAGAAAATGTCGAAATACTTGATCCATAGAAATAATGGGTGGGTCATGGTTGTTGTTACAGGAAAGAATTAACTCGCAGTGTCTGTGATGTTTTAGAAATTCATATGATAGATGACTGGTGCAAAAATTTGCAAGTGTTCATAAAAAATGGACCACTCACGAACCACTAACCTTCCCTGAGTACTCAATTCTTTGACATATTCTAAAATTTGGATTATTTCTTCCCACATATTCTCCTCTAATGTTGTTTGGACGTGTTGGGTATGTGTTATATTCTTTCCACGATTAGCCCCACACGTTGTATGTTGCGTCGAGCGTAGCTGGGGGTTCACGAGGGGCGAAGCAGTCCCCACCAAAATTGGTTTTTGTGCGGACCCACTCATAGGCGGATCCACCCATGGTTTTGTGCATGGTTTTGCACATGGTTTTGGGGTTCGATGGTTTTCGGCCCGTGGTATTTTGTAGATCCGGTCAAGGGAACTACGGTTATGTTCTAATCCAGGGTTAATGGATTGGGGTTTATGTATGCTTCGTCATGTATATATATGTGTTGTAACACTAAAAGAAACATAATGAAAAATTAAGCTGGTCGTCCCGATTTGGGATCCAGGGGAAAATCTCTGTGTTTATCTGTTTTATGTTTTATGCTCTCGCTATTGTTTATTTTCTGTTATAAGATTCGTGTGTAGATAATTTCTGTTCAGGGTTAAAACCTACATTTGGTATCGGAGTTGTTTCGGCTTCAAGGGGACGCCTTTGTTGTTGAGGGTTTTTTGCTCGGGCCTGTGGTAGACCCTGTTCAGTGGGAGATCTGCGAGATCGATTCTTGCGGTGAAAGAAGATGGCGAGTGGCGGAAAGATAGAGATCGAGAAATTTAATGGTCAGAGTTTTGAGTTGTGGAAGCTCAAGATGGAGGATCTGCTGGTGGATAAAGATAAGTGGATCGCGGTAGATCCAGGTACTAAACCAACGGCAATGTCAGATGAAGACTGGAAGAAACTGGATCGGAAGGCTAAGAGCACAATACGGTTGTGTGTCTCAGATTTAGTATTGTTGAATGTATCTGGGGAAGCTATGGCAAAGACCTTGTGGGAAAAACTTGGGACTTTGTACCAATATAAGTCAAAGGTGAATAAGTTGTTCCTGCGGAAAAAGCTGTATAACTTGAGGATGAAGGATGGAGACTCGGTGACAGAGCATCTAAACGCCTTCAATACTGTGGTAAGTCAGCTGTCATCTGTTGATATTAAAATATCAAATGAAGATAAGTGCATCAGTTTGTTGTGTTCTCTACCAGACTCGTGGGACAGTCTGGTTATTGCAATAGGTAGCAACACAACTACCTTGAATTTTGATGACATTGTCTCAGCCTTGCTGTCGGAGGAAATGAGACGGAGAAATATGGAGGGTCAGAATGGAGATGCCTTATCTGTACGAGGAAGGTCCCAGAACAGAAACAAGAATAAGGTTTCGAGTGGGAGATCTAAATCTAAAGGGAGATCTAAATCTCCTGGAAAGTTTGTAAAGGTGTGCTGGAAATGCGGAAAGGAAGGACACTACAAAAAGGAATGCAGATCTAAAGCTCCTGAGAAAGGAAAGGGATATGATGAAGCTCCTTCTGCAGAGGCAAAAACCACCTCAGATGAAGGTGGGGATGTGTATTTGGCTTCTTCTTCAAATACACATGTAGATCATGAGTCATGGTTGATTGAATCAGGTGCATCCTTTCACTTCACTCCCCATAGGGAGTGGTTCTGCGAGTATGAAAAATATGATGGTGGTGATGTCTTCCCAGGGGATGATAGGAAGGCCAAAATCGTCGGACGTGGAAAGGTCAAGCTGAAGCTGCAAGGTGGAAGGATTAGAACACTTCCTGGTGTTCTGCATATTCCTACATTGGCCAGAAATCTGATTTCTGTAAGCAAGATGGATGATGCAGGTGTAAAAACAGTGTTCGAGAAAGATGCCTGCAAGATGGTTCGGGGAGCACTGGTATTAATGCGGGGAGTTCGGACTGAAACTCTATACAAGCTACAAGGTAGCACTGTTATTGATGGGTGTAACAGTTCTGTGGTTCCTGAAAGTGGGACGGAAAGTCTAGTTGTCTCTGGAGAAAAGACCATGCTATGGCATCAAAGGCTTGGACATATTGGAGAGAAGGGCCTTCAAATTTTTTTGTACGAAGTTTCAGAGTCTGAAATTCATATGGTGCGAAGCTGAAATCCTGAGGAAATTCGTCAAAAAATTTCAGAGCTTGGTTCACAATATTTTTGGAGATATGATCTGTGGAAGGTAGTGCTTTTTCAGGCTCCTGAATTTCATCTCAAAGAGGTGATCGTGGGAAAACTTCAATAACTCTCTCTCTGGGCATTGGATTGAAGTGCCGTAAAAATTGGTCGCAAGTACACAGACTGAAGTTTCTTCTCTATCAATTTCAGAGACAAAGGACAAAACAGTGACACGTGGCAATTCGTACAAGTTCGCTCTACTAAACCAGTCCAGAATTAGGTCATTGTGGGAGATTGGACACAAATTTGTCTTGGAGAATCCAAATCAGGTCAGACCTGTGGCATTTGAAAGAAGCTTCAGAGATCTACTACAGAGCTGAATTTCAGATATCGAAGATTTTCAAATACAGAGATAATTCAATTTCAATATCGAGCTCCTAAAAGCTAGTAAAAGGGGTGTATTTTTTTTTCCCAAATTGCATAAGTCTTGTTTGAAGAATCAAGTTGAATTGATTCCAAGGGCATATTGTAGAATAGATATCAATATTGAATTCTAAAATGGCCCCTAAAAAGAATTCAACACCCATCAAGCCTTCAGAAGGCTCTACCATGACCCATGAAGATGAAGAATTGCAACATGATCTATCAAAATTACAAGAACAAGTGCAACAAATTTCACTCTCGCAAAGAGCAGCAAAAAATGAAATGGAAGTTTTGAAGAAAGGTGTGGAAGTGAAGATGGATGGTTTGAAGAAAGGCATGGAAGCTAAGATGGATGGTGTGCAAGCTAAGATGGATGGTGTGCAAGCTAAGAAAGGCATGGAAGCTAAGATGGATGGTGTGCAAGCTAAGATGGAAGCTAAGATGGATGGCATGGAAGTGGGCATGGAAGCTAAGATGGATGACATGAAAGACAACATGGAAAACATGAAGAATGATCTAAAAGCATACATGGAAGGTTTGATGACAAGCTTAAAACCAGAAATGATTCCTAATGGCGGAAATATAGTAGAAGAACCTCATGATGAGAACAAAATAAATGTTAATCGTGATTTCATAAACTCTAATGTTGGCGGGAAGAACCACCATATTCCAAAATGGATATGAGGAAGTTTGATGGAAAGGATCCTGTAACATGGATACTACAGATGGAGCAATATTTTGATCTCCATAATGTGCAAAACACATAAAAGGTACGCATTGCAACTTTACATTTAGAACAAAATACATTTGTATGGTATCGATGGCTTTGCTCCCGTAAAAAAATCGTCACTTGGTCAATTTTTATGGAGGAAATGATAGCACATTATGAGGATACAAAGAGCAACACCTTCTTTAGCCAATTGATAAATCTCAAAAAAAAGGGTTTAATGGGGGAGCACATTGAGGACTTCCAAAATTGAATATAAGGGTAACTGATATTCCAGAGGAACACAGGATTGATCTCTTCATAGGTACTTTAAAGGATAACATCCAACATGAAGTTCACATTTTGGAACCTAATTCATTAGAGAAGGCATTCAGGTTGGCAAGAAAAATTGAATGTAAAATTATGGCGACAAGGAAGCCTACCACTCACTTCTATAAAGAAGGAAGTGTTGCTACGCCTAGATTTCCACAACCTACAAGGTTGACACCACAACAATTGGAAGAAAAAAGAGCATAAGGGCTTTGCTACAGTTGTGATAGCAAATACACTAAAGGTCATAAGTGTGCTGAGAAGAAATTATTTTACATAGATTGTGAAGAAGAAGAAGAAAATGAACAAGAAGAGGATATACACCAGGAACCACCCCTAGAAGAGGAAGAAATGAATCCGACCATATCGTGTAATGCACCGGCAGGAATTACCACTCCTCAAACTCTCAAGATAGAAGGACATATAAAGAAGAAAAGGGTAATAGTGTTGATTGATTCAGGTAGCACCCATAATTTTATTCATTATAAGGTAGCCAAGGAATTAAATTGTTTCCTATACCCAGCACCAGAATGTCAAGTGATGGTTGCAAATGGAGGAACTATAAATTGCTCGGGAAAATGCAATAACATCAAGCTAACCATGGGGGAATATGTGTTGACTAGTCCAATGCTTTCCATTCCTATGGGAGGTGCTGATGTTGTACTAGGAGTACAATGGTTACAATCTTTGGGGACGGTAGCTTTTAATTTTCAAGAACTTTTCTTGAAATTTTTTCAGAAGGAAAGGAAGTCGAATTACGGGGTATTGAAGGGAAGCCGTGAAGGATAATAAGCTCTAATGTCATGACAAAGCTTCTAAAGAAAGAACAACGAGGCGTAATTGCACAATTATGCTCACTAGAAGTTCCAACATCAAAATCATCTATTTCTGCAGATCTCCAACAAGTCTTGGACAATCATTCCAAGGTGTTTGAAACTCCCAAAGGACTCCCACCTATTCGAGATCATGATCATGCTATTCATTTGATTCCAGGAAGTGTTCCTCCAAACATCAGGCCTTATAGATATCCTTACTTCCAAAAGAGCGAAATTGAACGTATGATTGCAGAAATGTTAGAGGCGGGTATAATTCAACCCAGTCAAAGTTCTTTCTCTGCTCCTGTAGTATTGGTACACAAGAAGGATGGATCATGGCTAATGTGTCCGGATTATAGGGAGCTCAATAAGCTCACCATTAAAGATAAATTTCCCATTCCTGTGATTGATGAATTATTGGATGAATTACATGGAGCAATTTATTTTACCAAGTTGGATCTTCGTTCAGGATATCATCAAATAAGAATGAAGACTAAAGATATTCCAAAAACAGCATTTCGAACTCATGAGGGTCATTATGAATTTTTGGTCATGCCTTTTGGCCTTACCAATGCACCTTCTACATTTCAAGGGTTGATGAATTCCATTTTCAAACCCTTCCTTAGAAAATTTTTGCTAGTATTTTTTGATGATATACTAATCTACAGCAGGTGTTGGAAGGATCATGTTGAGCATGTTGACAGGGTGCTCAAACTATTGCAGGAGAAACAATTATATGCAAAAAAGTCCAAATGTTTCTTTGGAGTACAAGAGGTGGAATATCTGGGTCATATTGTATCTCACGAGGGTGTTAAAGTGGACCCTAACAAAATTAAAGCCATTAAGGAATGAAAAGTTCCCACAACCATAAAGCAGTTGCGAGGATTTCTCGGGTTAACAGGGTATTATCGCAAGTTTGTTAAGAATTATGGGAGAATAGCAGCACCTCTAACAACATTATTGAAGAAAGATGCATTTTCATGGACTCCTCAAGCAACTAAGGCCTTTGAACATCTTAAAGAGGCAATGTGCCTAGCACCGGTCTTAGCTACGCCAGACTTCACAAAAACCTTTATTGTGGAATGTGATGCCTCAGGAAATGGAATTGGTGTTGTTTTAATGCAGGAAGGAAGACCCATTGCTTTGGAAAGTCGTCCAATCAAAGGAAAGTATTTAAAGAAACCTATTTATGAGAAGGAAATGTTAGCAATACTGCATGCACTAAAGAAATGGAGAACTTACCTAATGGGAAGACACTTCAAGGTAAAAACTGATCATGATAGTCCGAAACACTTTTTGGAACAAAGACTATCTTCAGAAGAGCAGCAAAAATGGGTCACAAAGATGTTGGGTTATGACTTTGAAATAATCTACAAAAAAGGAAAGCTTAATGTTGTTGCAGATGCACTCTCAAGAAAGAATGAAGAGGTGGAAGCATTTCTTTGTGCTATTTCTATTATCCAACCAGATTGGATAACTGAAGCAAGAGATGAATGGAAGAAGGACAAAGATGTATGGACACTCATTCAAAAGTTGCAGCAAGATCCTAGTACATCTGATACATTTAGTTGGAAAAATGATTCCTTATGGTACAAAGATCGCTTATATCTTTGTAAGAATTCCCAACTAAAACAAAAGATTCTTCTGGAATTGCACACTTCTCCTTTAGGAGGACACTCAGGATTTTTCAAAACTTACCACAGGGTGAAGAAAGAATTTTTTTGGGATGGCCTTAAATCTGATATTCAAAAGTTTGTGGCGGAATGTTTGGTTTGCCAGCAGAATAAAGTGGAGACAATTAAGACCCCCGGACTTCTACAACCTTTATCCATTCCAAGTCAACGTTGGGAGGAGATTTCAATGGATTTTATCACAGGTTTACCTAAGTCCGAAGGAAAGAATGTCATCATGGTGGTAGTTGATATACTTACCAAGTATGCACACTTTGTGCATTATCTCATCCATTTAAAGCAAGTACAGTTGCTACTACATTTGTGGACAGAATTCAAAAGCTACATGGAAGCCCAAGGGTTATTGTGAGCGACATAGATCCCATTTTTACGGGAAATTTTTGGACAGAGTTATTTTCTTCTTTGGGTACTAAATTAGCTCATAGCTCATCTTATCATCCTCAATCTGATGGTCAAACTGAGATAGTAAATAAATGTTTGGAAGGATATCTTCGTTGTTTTGTATCCGATAAACAAACACAATGGGTCAAGTGGTTACCTCTTGCTGAATGGTGGTATAACACTTCCTTCCATACTGCAGCAAAAATGACCCCATTTATGGCACTTTATGGATATCATCCACCATCCATCACATCATCTTTAAGGAAAATTCGAAGGTTCAAGCAGTGGAAGATCACATCGAGCATCAGCAAGAAGTTCTCCAACTCTTAAAGGATAACCTGAATTTGGCACAAAATCGAATGAAACAACAGCAGATCAACATCGCAGCGAGAGAAGTTTTGATGTAGGAGATTGGGTATTTTTACGGCTACAACCATATAAACAAATGTCCCTCAAGCAAGCTAAGAAGGATAATAAATTATCGCTAAAGTACTATGGTCCTTACAAGGTGTTGCAAAAGATTGGTACTATGGCATACAAATTGGAGCTTCCTGCTTCTTCGCGAGTACATCCAGTTTTCCATGTTTCATGCTTAAAGAAGGTTATAGGAGAAAATCTTCCAGCTCA